>RQTK01000058.1:687587-701645 GCA_003991915.1 Elysia chlorotica | reverse complement strand
ATTATTATTATTATTATTATTATTATTATTATTATTATTATTATTATTATTATTATTATTATTATTATTATTATTATTTTTCAGCAAATCTAGTTGTTGCTTTTTGTTTTGTGTGTTGTCGTTGTTGATTTTGTTTTTGTTTGTTTTTCATTGTTTATGTTCACGCAAGTTATAATGTTTGGTCTGTCTTAGTTTCCTTTTAGCAGATTCCGGGGAGCAAAACTAATCAATAATTGCTTGCAAGGCAGAAAGTTGTATTACGTATGAGTGAACGCAATGTACTCGTTAGCGATAAGGAAAGACGTGATTTTGATCTTAAGTGATGTTATGCAGATAAACGAGATTGTATAAGTGAATCCAAAACGAAGGGTATAAGAACATAGCAGAACAAACAGGTCCAATGATCATTCTTTCACTAAATTTCTCTATCCACCACCAAACCCTTGTACAACAGTGTATTGATATCTGCAAAAGTACTTTTACCTTTAAAAAAACACAATTGGGAAACTTACCTTATTATCAAATTTGATTTGTGAATAATTATTGAAACCATAAAGTGCTACTGGTATGTTGTACTATAACGGATAAGATTTCACAACCCCTTCAGCTCTGGCGTTAACCAGTAGACTACATCTATTATTGAAATTACGTTTGTAATTATTGGATCTTTTAAAACTTGTAATTAGCTTTATAACGAGACATACGTTTTTAAACGTGAGAGTAACATAAATAGCTGCCGATTCACCAATTAATATACAGATCTAAAAGTTTGATCAAATATAATAATTACCTAGGAGAAGGGTGGTCGGGTGGGGTTTTTTTTTGTTCGAGAAATAAGGACAAGCAAACATAGTTAAACGAGTATTCGTTGACTGCGTTATTAGTGTATGTTAGTTTGTCCTTAGTAATTACACTATGAATTTTGTGATGCAGCAACGCGAACACAATTAAACCGATAACCACACATTAAAGTCGATTTTAGTATAAAAAGCTTTTCGCTGATCAAATATTCTATAATGAAAAGTAAACTCACCGCTGCAAGAACAGGAAAAACCAGCTTAATTAAAAAGAAAATAATTATGTGTAAGGGTAAAAGATACAATTCCTTGTCCAAACGAAGCGAGAAATTCAATAGTTGGATTTTCCACTATTATAAACTTATTTTCTTATTTTGTCGATATTGATTTATATATCATTAATTTTTTAACTATTTACGCAATAGACAAATCACCCAAGTCCGCACTTTTAGGTAAGAGTAAGGGAAAATTAATGCATACATATATAGGTAGTGCTTTGTGTTTGTTATAGTGTCTTAAAGCCCATCTTCTGCTACTGTGCCATCTGTTGAACGGGTCCAAGAATAGCAATTTACAGACAATAATTGTTAAATCAGAAGAGACAAAGCGAGACACTTTATATTGTGAATCTGCAAAGTTTACTTCAATTTTAACCTGGGGGAGAAAAAATTTATTCTGTGCAAAGTTTCCAGTTATCCAACAAACTGTGCTCTTTGCAGCTTGCGACTTTAAAACTCAACAAAATTAGTTCCTCTTGGACCCATTTTTTCCGTTTGAAATATTTCTGTATTAGCTTTCACCTTCAATGGATAATTATGATACTCTTCAAAACTTCACCCTGTACAATACCACCAGTATAGAATCGGTTGAAGACATCAATGCAATTTTTGCCAAACTGCCGTTTCGAACTGCCTATTTTATAGGTAGATGTATAATCCCTCCTTTGTATTTTCCACTTTTGGTGTTTGGGATAACATCAAATATTGTCAACATCATTGTATACGCCAAAACCGGTTCCAGGGACAACGTTACAGTATCTTTCATGGCCCTGTCCCTCTCAGATCTACTTTTTTTGTTGCTCGTATCTCCGTATATCACAATTGACACATTGGAGCATCCGGTCCAATACAGACTGGGGAAAACCAACAAATGGCTGTTTGATTACAACATTTTGCGTTTCCCGTTTTACTGGTACGGTTTTACGTTCTACGAAGTGTCTATTCTGATCACCGTCTACATATCTGTGGTGAGATGCGCGTGTGTAGCCATTCCATTCACAGTGAGGAACATGTTCACAGCGCGCAGAGCCTCTATTACTTTTGCTGCCTTTTTCGTTTCCAATTTTGCTCTGCGCTTTCCAATGTTTATGTCAAAGAGAATGGTTCGACAATTTGACCCAGTTTTTAATGCAACGATGTTGGTATACATTGAAGTCAAAGACGGTGGGATAGCAGACAAGATAAACGATATAGTAAGTAGAAATATTTTGACTTGGGCTTCATTCGTTATAGTAATAATTTGTTTAGTTGTCATGTTTTTAAAACTACAAGCTTCGGCCCAATTTAGATCCTCACTACTTATAGTTGGCTCCAACACATATGGTGACAATAAATACTCAAAGAATGTCCAAGATTCGGGGCAGAGGGAACCTCCACGTTACAATAAGAATTATTTTGACAAGAGCCATTCACAATCCAGCCAAAAAGATCTAGATGCTCATCAACACACCACCCAACCACATCAAGAGACAAATGACCACGGACCAGAAGGAGATCCAGCACCGAGGACAGAGGAAACATCTACTCCAGGCATAAGGAACCAATCACTTTCTCCAAGAGAGCTCCAAGTAGTCCGTTCAGTCATCCTGGTGGCTTGTATATTTGTTACTTGCCAGGCACCTCTGACGCTCTACTCTCTGGCTAGAAGGTTCGATCCCCGGTTCGATGATGATCTTGAGGGATCCATGTCACGGTATATTTATCTCTTTTCTATATGCTCAACCTGTAGTACGTTCTTCGCTATGATTAATGCCTCTGTTAATATTGTTGTGTACTACAACTTCAACTCAAGATACAGGAGCTGCATCAAGCTGTTATGGAAAAGAATGCGGTTTTCATGAACAAATGAATTCAAAATCAATAACAACTTAATTTTAAGAACAGTGAAAGGTTTACCAGTTCCCAGAGCTAACAAATATGACAGCTTTAGAACAAAGGAACATAGACTGTTTCCTAAGTCAACAAATACTTAGTTTATCAAGTCTGTCCTCGTTTCTTCAATTAAAACAAAAATTACGATCGTCCTCCTGTGTACTGTATTTGATCAGACTTTTTAGTTTATTAATGTATTAGATACATAATGCGAGAAAGACTATCTGGAAATATCATAACAAAGATGGGTATTTTGATTTAATGTACAGCTCCTCTCAAGTCAGAGAGGCATGGCTCAGAGGCAACAACCAGCTAGGTGATCAACTATTTTGAAGTGTTTGTAACTTCCTGGGGGCAAGAAGCAGTTTTACTCTGTCCCACTGCGAAGCAGTAGATCTTCTATCTGAAGGTCCCTGCTTCTAAATCCCGGTCTGTCTGCCTCCTCTCTTACTGGGTTAGTTACAGCCAATATAATGTGAACCATCAAGTCCAGGATTTTTCGCTCTGGGCTCCCGTCACCAAATAGGATCATCCCTCGAAACTTAGGAGACATTAAACAAGCAGAGGGCTTTCCTTTCTCCGAGCAAAGAGAGGCTCGAGCTGGCTCAACGGTACAGCGCAGAGCTTCTACATGGAGATAATGGGTTCGATCCTCAATTAGAGCGTCGTGTTGCTTACTTTGTAGTTCGATTGACTGAGACATAAGTTCTGGTACCCACGCTGTTTCAGTGTGGCAGCAAGTTGATACACTTATATAGTCTATAAGTCTTGGAACCAGTCACAATAGCAGATCCCTCTAAAGATGTTCAGCGAAGAGAGAAATAGGGAATGGGGAGTGTCAGATAGCTCAGTCCCTTTGTATGCTCTAGACTAACAAATACGAGGTGCGCGATTCAAATCTAGTAAAACTAATTTTTATAACAGTTTTACAGTATATAATCAGGTCTATCACAGGTCCTCTCCTAGTTATGCCATTTTTGTCTTATGTGTCTATTTCTCTCTCTCTCTCTCTCTCTCTCTCTCTCTCTCTCTCTCTCTCTCTCTCTCTCTCTCTCTCTCTCTCTCTCTCTCTCTCTCTCTCTCTCTCTCTCTCTCTCTCTCTCTCTCTTCTCTCTCTCTCTCTCTCTCTCTCTCTCTCTCTCTCTCTCTCTCTCTCTCTTCTCTCTCTTTCTCTCTCTCTCTCTCTCTCTCTCTCTCTCTCTCTCTCTCTCTCTCTCTCTCTCTCTCTCTATATATCTATCTATCTATCTTTTTATCTCTCTTTCTCTCTTTATCGTTCTCTCTCTCTCTCTCTCTCTCTCTCTCTCTCTCTCTCTAACATAATTTTATCTGCTGTTGATTTGCATAACAAAAGCCGTGAAATTAGTTGAAAGTGAATATAAAGAGTTGTTGTTTTGTTTAAACTATCATTTTCAAAAGATATTTATTGATATCAATCTCATTCATAACTTATCGCAGTTTGCCCCCAATCTCTGTCCAAATAAGTATTCGATTTCCTTTATTAACTCAACTCTTATGAGGAAGAAACACTTTGAAGCATTTCAGCGAATACACAAGTGTGTGTGAATACAAAAATTGGTGCGTGATGCACCTAAATGAACCTAAATGTTTGGAATTTTTCTTGTAAAACAGCAACATTTGTATTATGTACCACACAGTGTAAGAAATAATCTCGTCAGTTTGATAAGCAATTTTTCAGAGAACAGGTGCTGTTGAACGCCATACCTAACCGTTGGGCTTAATTTATTTATTAATCAAGTATTCATTTATTTATTTACAGAAAACAAAAATGATAGTCTCGTGCAACTTTGAAAAGAACAAATTTGTTTATAACATAATTGGTCTGTGTATCAGAATTCGATTAAACAAGGAAATCGAGATTGCAAGCAGCAAAAATTACTTTTGTTAACTAAAACAGGAATGCAAGTTCTTAAGTCATTTTAGGTATGTATCTAGGCATATTATTAGGAGGTACAAAAAGTAAATAATAACATTTTTAAACAAATAAAATTAGACATAAAACTAAACGAAAATCATATTGTAATTAAGGTAAAATGGCCCTTGTCCAGTATATTAATACCTTGTTAAAAAAAAAACAGACAACATGACACCTAGTTAAGTTTCGATTATCTTTTTGGCACTAGCCTGTATCGTGGTTTCGTGTGCAATGCTTCGACGAGTTTTTTAGGACAAGCTTACAAGTGCATGTGTTAACTTTGAATAATTTGTGTTTTTGTTATTGAACAATCCATAAATCGGATTGTAGACTCACCAGTCGTCTAATAAAGCTAATAATAAAGACTGTAAGGGACATATCATTGCTAATAATATAAATTCTTCTTTTTAATCACAACTTACCATAGTTTTTAAATACATTTTATTAATTGATGTTTACCAAAATTTATTTATAACGCCGGATGTCAAATTCTTGCTAAATAGTTTGCATCTCTGATTTAAATTGGTTAATAAATTATAAGAATGTGTTAAATCTATCCATTTAAAAATAATTACAAAAAGTAAAGACCGCTTCGGAGGTTTGTCATACAAAATTTTTTTTAAGTTCAACAGACTCTTTGATTAATATCACGATTTAGGAGCTGCGCGCGATCGCGCCAGTTATCGTTATTAATTATGGCTAAGTGTGTATCTGATTGTATCGTAGTTGTTTTGTACTCAGCGCTGTGATGTTATCCAGCATTTTCTTTCTCCAATCACTCTTTTTATTTCTCTGTCAAATCCGTTGTCGCCAACGTTTCAGTGCCGGTTTCATGTCATTCCTTCTTAGGAGTGCCCGAAATTTAGCTGCTGTTCTTTTCCTTAATTTGGCTTTCGTTAATAAACGAACAGAATAAAGATAATAGGAGTTAAAGAATAGCGGAACTTTTGTGTTAGTTTAATTTTTGTGTCTTTGTCGGATTTATGTTTGGTTTGTCTGTGTTGTGGTTTTGATTGCTTTGTTCCTGTTATAGGTGGTTGAAGGATTATTTTTATTTTAAGTAAATAGTGCATGTTGTGAATTTACTGCGACTGATAATTTTCTGCACATGAAAAAGGCTACAAATATTATGTAAAAACGCGATTGGATCACAATAAAGATAGGAAGCGGATATAAAAAAGCCAAGAACTACTGGTTTGATTTCACGTATTAGAAAAATTCCAACATGATGTACTTTGGCCAAAGACTCCAGGCGTACTATTGGGTGGATCCTAAGAGGCCTAACACATTGACATTAGGTCACAACAGCTTAAGATAAGTCATCACTATGTAAACAAAGATATACTCAAACAAAACTTGACCTTTGGACTGGTGACATTATTTTAATGTCTTACTGAAATTTTTAAAAAGATAAACGCTCAAATATTATACATGTAGCTAAGGTTTCATAAAATTAATTATTAATTTTTATTATAATTATGAATAAAAACTCGAACGTTTGAAAAAACGTTTGTCATATTTCTAGCAATGACAAATTAATGGTTATATCCTTCAAAATACCTGAGTGGCATTTAAATCAACCTTGTTTTCATTTTAGCATGAGTGCATACACTAGACAGCGTGTTGACATGGCATTCTTTCAAATTTCAAGAGCAAAGTACCTTTTCACCGACTTTTTCCTATGGCCATTTAGAAATGATGATCAATGACAGTACAGACTAATGCATTTTTTTTTACTCTCCCAATAATTTGTTTTTGATAATAATTGTAATGATATGTTAAGAATATAAGTATCTAATTCGAATATCAATATGCTTTTTATTATGCTAATGTTGTTGTTTGTTTGTTTGTTTTTTTGTTTTAAGAGAAAATGATAATTTCAAAAACGCATTTATAAAATGCGGCCACATAATTGTTTTGTGATTAATACAATTAGATTACAACTATCTGCGCAATTCCTTCTGTTATACATTCTTCTATTTCATTTCAACACAATTATTTGGACATTTATTTCCCTTTTTTTTTTTTGGGGGGGGGGTGCATATGTTCATTTATATTGATTTTCTTTGTTTCGTTTCGTTGTTTAATTGTTGTTGTTTTAGTTTTGTTGCTTGTTTTTGTATTGTTGTTTTTTGTATGCGCGATTTCTGTTGTCGGTTTGCTGTTGTTGTCTTCGGTCTGGGGTGTTTTTTTCGTAGTTTGTTGTTGTTGTCGTTTTTGTTTATTATTGTCATTATTATATTTATTATATTTATTATTATTATTAATATTATTATTATTATTATTATTATTATCATTATTATCATTATTATTATTATTATCATTTTTATTATTATTATTATTGTCATAATCACCACCACCACTATCACCATCCCCACCATCAATATTTTTTCTATTACTATTATTTGCTGCTGTCGATAACTTTATCATAAACAAGTTTTGCTTCTGTTTGTTATTTATTTATTTATTTTGGTTTTTGTTGTTGTTGTTGTTGTTGTTGTTGTTGTTGTTGTTGTTCTTGTTGTTGTTGTTCTTGTTCTTGTTGTTGTTTTTGTTGTTATTGTTGTTGTTGTTGTTGTTGTTGTTGTTGTTGTTGTTGTTGTTGTTTTGCATTGCTTGTTTTTTTTTCCTTTTTTATATTCGTTTGTTTTCATCTCCTTTTTGAATCTTATGTTTGTTTTTTGTTTTGTTTGTTTTTTAATGTTAATTTGTTACATTAACAAAGTCCATATCACCATCGACCGCCTTTTGCTGTTTGTGTAATACCATTTAAGCATCCCTTGCTTAAGTTATTGACCTATATCTAAAGATCTTGGTACATAATGACGTATCCCCAAGCTCAATTTTGAACTTTGGCAGTCATGACCCAGACGGGTTTGTAGCAATAGCGATAACGGGAGTGTGCCACTTGGGGCCCATCCACCCTACTGACTTTCTTGTAGTCTGCCCAGACACTGCAGACAGCCAGCTGGTATAAATAAATCAGGCATGGCCAGCGCTGCAACCATAGCTTAATCACAGCTGATTGGGACACTCTTTACGCTTCACCAAAGCCAGTCTAACATTGATACTATAATATGCTGAGACAAGAGAGTTTTGTTTTTCTAATCTGACGTTGACAATTTAGTCATTACCAATATACAGTTTGTACTAGTTAAAGCTTTAGATTAGTAAAAGTTGTCATAGATATTAAAGGGTGCATATTTGCGCATAGAATCCAAAATATTTTCACAATAAAATAGTACCTGTAAAAGACGAGGACCTTGCGATTGGGGATACTCAACAAGCTTCAGTGCGACTAAGGTAAGTTCTAGAGTAGAAATCATAATTAAAGTTTGTTTTAAAAAAACGGTTTAGTCACAGTTGAAAAGTTCTGAAATATTACAAGATTTATTCCCATAACAAAAACATCGAGTAATTTACAGTTGATTTGCTAGTATTGTTTTTCTTATCATTTGAATTAACAACCATGTTTTTATTAATTTATTTATAGAGAATAAAGTTGTGAAAAAATTACTAAACCTTATTTTCACTAAACTGGGTTAAGCAAATTTTTCAAAATATGCTATTCGGTTGTCTTTATTGCATTCTTCCTGTAAAGGGCATGGCAGCATGTGGTGACAATCTTAAAGTTAACTTTGCTTGTCTGAATGCGAAATTATTGAATTTTATGTATGCCTTCTTAACAAACAGAATTTAGTAACTTTCAAGCGAACAATACATTTTGGGGCCTAGAGGTTCCGAATAATGCGTTACACCTCTCATTTTTTTTTTATTTGACGTAGGAGAGCCGTGTGAGTGAGTGAGTGAGCCGTGGTAAAGAAGGGGATAATTAATTGTGTTTATTAATTTTTAATTTTTTTTCCTTTTAAGAGCTTTCCGTGGTGATTTTTCTCAGTCATAGCGAATAACTTTTTATTTTATGCTAGTACGCCACGCATTAGTGCCGAACCAGACTTTTTAAATGCGTATATGCCATTTACGTAAAAAAAAATTATTTTTTTTTTAATCGCAATGTATTTTGAAAAAAGTAGAAAAGGTGATTGTATTTTATCAAGAAAAGACGTTACTTGTATCATTATTGCTGATCTTTGTTAGTTTTAAATGCTGGGTCCTTTGTAGAGAGAGATGGGTTGGGCGTTATTGCTTTTGTTGTTGTTTTCTAAAAAGGCGTTTTCCCAGTTATAGATTTACTTTTACATAATTTAAAACTTGCAACACTTCATTGAAAATGTCACTTTCAGATAGTATTTCTTCCTACCAGTTTTATTTTGGATGAACTTAACGAGAGCATGGTTTCGTGGTGAAAACCGTGGGGGCACCGCTTTATATAATAATTATTTAAAGGAAGGAACATAAATATCGATAGCAATTCATTTTTCAACACGAAAAAGAAGTAATTTCGAATTAACTTTTCCTCAGATCGGAAAAGCATGAAAAATCTACATATATTGACGTCCTTCTACATTTCCGTCATGGCAGGTAAGATCTTTAACGTTTCTTTTTCTACAAAATTAGATGGTTTTTCACTTGAAGCGGAGGTAATGCTTTTACACTATTTCATAGGTTGAAAAAAATTTAAAACAAAAATATTACTCTTCACTTCACGCCTTTTAAGACGGAGGAATTCTCAAAAAGACACTAATAGTTGATTCTTTGCAGCAACTCAAAAAAACTTTAAAAAGTGGGTGCTAGTTTTGTTCTTCTTTCATATTTTTTTCCATTTTTATTGCCATTCGTCATTAAATTGATTTTTTTTTTTTACATTCCAATTTTGTCTTAAGCGAATAAATTAACAGTATGAATGTAAAGTAATTCCCATACATTCCTTTATTAAAATTAAATGAAGTCTACATAAATTTGTTTATTTTTTGTGTACAGGAAGAGACATAGATCTACATTATAACTGTAGTTGTCGAAACTGCAATTGTCGTTCAACATATAGAGTAAATAAGTAGAGGTCTCGAAAAGAATACACTATAATGTCATAGCAACTAACATCAGAATCAACAGAGTACGAAAAAATACCATGAAATTGATTTTACTTTATAAGTAATTTACTTGTATCCATCTCTATCCTTAAGCGTTCGCCACGCAGTAATGTAAACCGATTTCTTCATTAAAGTTTAAAACGCTTCTAAAGCATCGCTGTGTTCTTAACACTTTATCAAATTTTAAGTCATACCCCTTCAACTACTATCATCGGATTTTTCTTTACACCATTAGATAGTGATGATGATATAGAGGAACATAATTTATTATGCTATTAAGGCTCTCACTCTTTCAGATTTACACATCCACACTTAGAACCGTTACATTTTATGTAACCTAAAAATGAAAATGTTATTGGAAAACGATTACTTAAGTTAGCCTATTTCCTGACCCGTGTTATCTAAGACCTTTTATTGAGATTGTAGTTCAGAAAATTTTTTTATATTCGTTTGTTTTCATCTCCTTTTTGAATCTTATGTTTGTTTTTTGTTTTGTTTGTTTTTTAATGTTAATTTGTTACATTAACAAAGTCCATATCACCATCGACCGCCTTTTGCTGTTTGTGTAATACCATTTAAGCATCCCTTGCTTAAGTTATTGACCTATATCTAAAGATCTTGGTACATAATGACGTATCCCCAAGCTCAATTTTGAACTTTGGCAGTCATGACCCAGACGGGTTTGTAGCAATAGCGATAACGGGAGTGTGCCACTTGGGGCCCATCCACCCTACTGACTTTCTTGTAGTCTGCCCAGACACCGCAGACAGCCAGCTGGTATAAATAAATCAGGCATGGCCAGCTTCTCATGGAACCTGGAAGACGTGAAACTTGTAGGAAACATCGATTAGAGGTAACTGTACACCCCAAGGGGAGGTGCGTTAAAAACAAATAAATTATTATTATTATTATGTCTACTACTTAGGAACCCACGAAATTCGTGGGCTTTGTGGGATGGACAAAGATGAAGGATTACAGATGACTCTGAAGTGTGCTACCACGTAGAATTATGTTCATCCAGAATCCATACCTTTACAAATTACAAAAATAATGTTTGCACGCAGATACACCTAGCTGTAAAAATGCTTACATGACATTATTATAAACATTTTCTGGTTTGTGCTTTTGATTACAATTTGTTATCTTTTGTTTTGACATTTTTATAAGTCATAAGAAAATTTACCCATATGCTCTTAGTTGTATCTACACACCACTGAGTTTCTTAAAGTAGGCTTAAATTTACAATTTCATTTTTAATCATTATTTACCAAGTATTCTAACGAAACGGTGCAGTGTGCGCGTTAAATTTGCGATGTTTAATGCGTATGTCAATTTCGTTTTTGGTGGAAAATTCGCATTTTTAGACTTCCCTCTCATTATTTTAAGGCTCTTGATTCCCTGTGGAACATAGGGCCGCCGCAACTCCCCTCCATCTGGTCCTCTTCAGCTTAGCCCATGTGGTACCGGCAGCTTTTATCTCTGCGTCGGTGCTTCTCCGCCAAGTCTTCTTCGGACGGCCGGCCTTTCTTTTTCCTTGGGGATTCCACTCCAGAGCTTGCCTTGTGATGTTAAATACAGGATTTCGGAGTGCGTTGGTCTATCCAACCCTATTTACGCTTTTTGATATGTCCCGATTGGGGTTTGCTTCGCTCTGGCCCACAGTTATTTGTTCGAGACAACTTTAGGCCACCTAACGTTGAGGATGTTTCTGAGGCATCTGTTGGTGAATGGTTGTAGTTTTGTGGTGCTAGTCTGGTTACACGCCATGTTTCTGAACCTCCAGATTGGTTTGAGGGTGTTAAAGGCGTATCTAGCCTTGTTGATTCGGCATCTGGTGTCTTCGTCTGTGCCCCCGTCTTTGCTAACAACACTGCCAAGATAGACAACCTCGTCAATGTTTTCGTCATTTGGTCGCAATGCTTTAGCCTATTTGTTGTTTTCTCATGGCTTCATCTTTTCTGATGTTTCTATGGACTCCAGTTTTCTCGGCTTCTTTTGCCACACGTCAAAGCTTCTCTTGTACGTCATGTTGCTTTTGGGAGAGAAGGCTGGTGTCGTCTGCAAAGTCAAAATCCTCCAGCTGCTTCATGAAGGTCCATTGGATACCTGTCTTTCGACCTAGCGTAGATTGTCCCATAACCCATCAACCACCATAAGGAAGATCGTTGGGGAGAGCAAGCAACCCCTGCTCATCAGGTAATCTCTTGTCCAGGGTTGTCTTCAGCGCCTCCAACGTGATTCGAGTTGAAACTTTGCCCGGTGTTGATAGCAGCATTATTCCTCGCCACTTACCGCTTTTCCAGTCTTCTGGAACTTGCTCTCGTTCCCAGATATTGCAAAGGAATGGATGTCGAGGTCTTAAGAGCCTCATGTGGTATGCGGTCTGGATCTGCTGCCTTGCCTGACTTGACAAACTTAATGGCCTTGGCGATCTCTGCCCTGCTTTGAGGGTTGGTGTTAATGTTTGGGAGCTAAGTTGGGGGTGGGATTTCTGGTGGGGCCGCTGGAGCGGGTCTGGTGAGTGTTTCATTGAAGTGCTTCGCACATCTTGCCCTCTGCTCTTCCTCGCCAGCTGTGGTATTAACGTTCTTGTCTGACGGGGCGGCTGGGGTTTCTGTTCTTCCCCGAGAGTCTTGGTGATCTCGTACAGTCTCTTCATATTTCTTTGGCCTTCTGCAGCATCTGCCTCTTTTGTCAGCTCGTCGGTGTAATTTCTGTTGTCTTTCCTGGCACTTTTCTTCATCTCTCTATTGTTCTCCCAGTACCGAGCTTGTAGTAGATGCTTTTACTATATGTTCTGGGTCTAACTAATCTGATGTTGCAGGTTCTTCCTCTCAGTGACGAGTGTACAGGTGCTGGTTGAGATCCACTGCTTGTATTTCCTGGTCTTCTTGCCCAAAACTGTTGAACAGGTTGCCTTCCAAGTCACTCGCAGGCTTTGCCACTGTTCTTCAATTGTCTTGTGTGTTCGTAAGGAGAGCACACTTAACTTCTTCCTCAGGTATATTTTGAGTTGCTCTGTTTTTTTCCCTCTCTTTAAACATTAAACTTGTGTGCTGGTCATCCTGCCCTGTTTTTGAAAGCCTTGAGCTTGATCTTAAGTACTGCAGGAACCAGGTGGTGATCTGATGCTGCGTTTGCACAGCGTTTTATCCTGGCGTCATGCAAGCTTCGTCTCCATTTTCTGCCGATTGTGATGTGGTCAATTTGATTTTCAGTCTTGCCATTGTGGAAAATCCATGTTGTTTTATGAATCTTCTGTGGGAACAGAGTACCTCCGATTACCAGGTCATTGAAGGAGCAAAACTCAGTGAAGAATTCTACATTCTTGGTCTGATATCCGGTGCTGTGGATTCCCATGATAAGTTCAATGCTTGTGTTGTCGGTGCCTACTTTAGCGCTCAGGTCTCCCAAAAAGATTCTCATGTCTCCTTTCGACACTTATTTTGGACGTGTGTCGAAGAAATTCACTTTCTCCTCGAACTCTGCTACATTTGTGGGGGCATAGCACTGGATGATGGTGAATTTTCTGCCCTTCGAGTTAAATCTTGCAGTTAGAATACTCGGCAATTCAGGTTCGCAGAACAGTAATACCAGTGTTGCCTCAGGTGTCATAAGCAATGCGACTCCATGTGTATGTGCTTGATCTTTTTCATTTCCCGGTGGATAATTGTGTTTCCTTCAGCTAGGCTTGTTCTTCCAGTACCTGTCCATCTGGTCTCTAATAGGTCCAATATTTTCAAGCCGTAACTTTTTATTTCTTCACATACTTGTGCAGTTCTTCCGGCTTCATACAGGGTTTTAATGTTGGTCTTGGTCTTATTCGTCAGACGCATTGCCGCACACCGCTTTCCCTAAGACTTTCGTCGGTGCTCGCCATGAGCTCCACAGTAGAGGAGGATTTTGTGGATACACGTTACGGTTTCTGTAACAGTATTTTCAGCAGACGGGGTTCTTTGTCCCATTCCCAACCTCCAACGTGGAGGCCCAGTGAGTGCTCCAAATCTGGGCTCTACCTTCCGATCTGTCTGACTTGGTTGACACTACCAGGAGACGAATCCCCAGCCAGCATAGCTCTAAAGATCATTGAGACGCGCAAGCCTCCCATCCAATAATAAAAATAACAATAGTAAAAATAATAATAACAACCTTTGTATGTTCATGGTCTTCCTCTTCACCCCCCC
>RQTK01000058.1:580469-684803 GCA_003991915.1 Elysia chlorotica | reverse complement strand
ATATATATATATATATATATATAAATCTTTCTCACTCATCTATATATTTATTTACCCACATAATACAATGTATAATGGCTTTTATAAGCTTGTCTTATAATTCTCCGATTACGATAAAACACTTTCCGCAATGGTTCTGTTAATAGTCCAAGTCCAATAATTTCATAAACGTTGCTTTAATCATCCAGACTCACCGCTGTCATCTCCCTGTTCCTATTCAACGTGCCGGTGTGATCTGGAGTTTGCTCAGTGCCTTGCCCGCGCCGTCCCCACCTACAACCCTATATATAGGAACTACGACAGAACCAGGTGCAATATGCGTCCCCGGAGGCGCCAACAAAGGTTACGCCGAAGAGAGACGATGAGGTCCCAATTGGCTGAAACACTCTGGAGCAAAAACCGTTTTGTGGGGGTTTAACGCCAAAACTACCTTATTTTGTTTTCTTTTGTTGTAGAAAAAATACCGTTGAGATTCATAATAATTAATCATACCACTAATATTTTTTGTGTATAACGTCACGGCAGTAATTTTGTTGTTGTTTGTTTTATTTAGATAAACATTAGAGCAGATAATCTGGTCAATCTGTTGGCTTTTTCCATTGTTTGTAAAAAGCAAATGCATGATGTTTGTTCTTTTTTTGTGGGTTGTTGTTGTTGTTTTTTAATTGATGGTTTTGTTGGAGTTTTGTATCTTAATTATCTTCATTTTGTCTTCCACCATTTCATTTGATTTCCACTCTCACTCTCAGCCATTCCATTTTTCCAATCCATTAGTCATTCGAAATCATTGTCAAATTTAACAAATCGATTTAAAACATTGTTTATTATTTCGATTTTTGCTTTGCTTTTGTAATTGATCTTTTTTTTTTTTTGTATTTTATTAATAGACCCACTGCAACTAAGTAATGTTCATAGTCATTGTTGTTAGAATGAAAAAGACTGGACCCTTCTTGCCTGTATATTATTTTTTTGTAGCGCTCCCCTCTGATCATCGAAATATATGCTTATGTTACCATGCTCTTACTATGTATATAAAGCCCATTATTGATGTTTATGATGATGTTTTAATCATCAATGATAATCGGGGAGGCATGTCAGCTTAAATATTACTTTTAAATAATGGAGAGTAGCCGGACAATATTTTCTGAAAGATTAGACCACTTTCACTGCAAGTTCTGTTCCAATGTTCTCTTTAAAGAAACCTCTAGTTCATGTTTTAATGTCTCCTAAGTTCACCTGAGGGGTCCTATGGGGCGACAGGTTCAGTTCCAACTTTCAAAAATACACAAAAATGAGTTAAGTCCTACAAAAAGGTCATATCAGAACATTGATAAACAAAAGACAACAAATTTTTTTTTTTTTTGCCTTGTAAGAATCTTTGGTATTTTTTCATAACCTTTTTAAATAACTTTTGAAGCATTCTCTCGTTATCGCAAAAAAAAAAATTTAAAATGCTGTAAACGTTTCTCACGTCTCCTCACCAAAAATGTAAATGCACTGTATATATTTGGCTGGATTTTAATGTGGATTAAAATTTAAGATAGAGATGATTAAAAACGTCTTTTAACTGTTTTTTTAGTCCCTAAAAGTCAAAAGAATGTGAGCTTGGAGTGGACCACTAGGAAGATTCAGTGATTGACTCAGTCACAGTTGAGCCAATATTGTTCTGTTGTTGTTGTTGTTGTTGTTGTTGTTGTTGTTGACAGGTGAAAATTTGTCCATATCAAGATTGCTTTAGATGTATTATAGTGTTGAAATGTATATAAAATTAATTTTATGAGCGAATTGTATATTTTTTTAAGTATAAAAAAGTGAGTAACGTTTTTACAGTAATAAATATTACAAAAGAAATTTAAATTCTGTGTTTCTTTGAAAGTACAAATTTGTGACCATGGTCTAATCATTGATCTTGAATTGAAAACATCTGAGCACATCCTGCAGAAATGTTCCTTACTGGCAGTCTATAGAGAGCATATCTGGCCAATCTCTGTCTCAGTCTCACTACAAGTTTTACAGAAGCCCCTCAATCATATCAAAGGAGGAGGAGGAGGAGAAGGAGAACGAGGAGGAGGAGGAGGAGGAGGAGAAGGAGAAGGAGGAGGAGGAGGAGGAGGAGGAGGAGCCCGCATTTTGTATCTTATGGAGTATGTACATTCAAATAAATCAATTTTAATTTTCAAATTTCTACTTGCAATTTGATATTTATTTCATCTTCACAATTAAGCAATTTTAGTAAGTTTAATCAATAAATGAGAAAAACGACAAATAATTGAAGAGAGAAGTTAATTTTCAATTAAATTTTATTTTAAAATCTTTTTAAGGAAGTATTCACAACTGTAAAAGGACACTCTGTAATGTAAATATATGTAAATATAAATATGTATATCACCAAAAGAAACAAGTTGTAAAATATTCTCTCTATTTGTGAAGTTCATAATAATATAGCTTTATGCATAATAATTTCTACTACTCCGACAATACAAATGTTCAAACCATTGAAAATGTTGTTAGTCAAAACAAGGGAAAAAACTGACTACGTAGCATTTGGTGCTAAACAATTTTTAAGTAAAGAATGGTCCTTAAGATAGAATAATAAAAACTGTGCACAGGAAAACAGAGATATATAATATCTATACAAACATTGACCAAGATTAGTAATAAAATAATCCTTAATAGTTATAATTAATGTAGACATTAAATGATAAAAAGGGTTGGGAATACTTGAGCATGGTAAAAGAAAATACATCGGACATACACTGAGAATATCAAGAGAAAGCATCACACAAAAAATAATCTGATATGGAATATATCAAGGTAAAAATTAAAGTAAAACCTCAAGTAGACAGGAAATGGATGGTGAAATGAATAGAATTTGAAAAAAAATCATAGTGAGAATTGGAAGTCTTATCACAGGAAAGAATGGAACAGAGAAGGTTTGCTGTCGTTTTTTTTTTGGGTTGGTTGATGGGGGATTTTTTCTTATAAACTGCTCTGCAGGTAGTAAAAAGATTCGAAAATTCTAAAAAAAAAAAAAAAAAAGCAAGTAATCATACACTTCAGATTTATTAGTGTTATGAGTGAAAAGACCATTGCAGAAATTTGGTACTGTGTGGATCTGAAAAAATGGCTGTTATGAGACTAGAAATGTGTTTCTTGGGGCAAAAAAGTTTTTTAAAAATTCTTATTATCACAGCAACATTACAAAAACATTTTTTTTTTCAAAAAATATTGAATAAATTACACAAGTTAGGTTGAGTCAACTACAGAAAACTGATACCCGCACATAAGATAAAGACTAATCTTATTGAAAGTTCACATTTAAACTTTTCATTGAAAAAAACAATCATATAATTTTGAGACTGACAATTGCTAAAAAAAAAAATACATAAATGTCTGTAAAAAAATGGAGAAAAAATCAATGAAATCAAAACAAAAGATAAATTACGGATGAATAAACTATTATTTCTTAAAGTATTTTAAATATTAAACAAAAGGAAACTGAAAACACAGATAAAGTCCATCCTTCTACCAAAATCAAAGTAAAGACATAATTTAGTTGAATGCCAGGAAAAGGAAATAGTTTCTCTCTATTTTTTTAAATACTCTATTTATTAGTAAAAGTTGTTTAAAGTCGAAATATTTTTGTAATAAAAGTGTTTGGTGATGGAGCTGACTATTCTAACATTGATACAAAATACCTCACTGTTTACATTGACCCATTAACAACTTGATTCAGTTTTGTTTGGGGATCCAAATCTTGATTCAGGCAGTAGAGTGATTGCCTCAAAAAGCTTAAATTTGCTGTTGCTTATTCTCTCTCTGGTGGGAAAATCCTGTGGAAACATATTCACGTCTTTTTTACCATATATATATCACATGATAGCATAAAAGAAAAAAATTGCATTTGTAATACATGTAGTAATAATATAATTTCCTTAAAGTAGAATAAAAAGAATAAGCACAAATTTATAGATGTGAGCTAAAATTATTGTAAAGAGATCTTTAAAGAACTGAGTATGTACCAAAAAAAAAAACACATGGCGATTTTGATGAGAACAGGAATATATGTTAGGATTAATTTGTATTACATTTTTCATTCACGGTGGCAACATTGAGAAATAGAAGAGCAAAGGGCTAAGACTAGAAAAAAATTACTTAAGACAGAAGAGATGAGAGCCCGTCCTTGGTGTCTTTCCTTATAGAAATTTAACAAGCTTTTACAAACAAATATACCCTGGGTAGAGAATTATATTTTTGTATAACTGCTTGTTTGACATTGAAATACACAGTAGTACAACAATTTCAAACCGGGAATTTTTTTTATTGCCATATTGTCTAATAAAAGATAATTGAATGTTGGATGTATTTTTTTCTGCAAAATTCATGCTATGAACGTAATCTTTGGTCCCAGAAAGCAAAGCTGGCTCCTAGTTTATCTTCTCCTAGGTTCAATAAAAAAGTCACACTTCAATGGGACTCTAGGAAAGTATGCTTGGTACTTGGAGAGTCACCTAATACTGACACTGAATCAACTTAATAAGTATAAAGTGCTTATTACAACTTCTTTAGACCCAAAAAATAGGGAGATACAATAAATAAAACAACATCAACATAAACTTAAGTAAACACTTACTCCATTGCATACTCTTTCAAGTCCTCTTGACTTAGTTCCTCCACAAGGAATGGTACTTTTGTCCATTGCTTTGCAGTCAAACTTTCATTTCCAGTGTAAAACACTATATTTTTAATGCCCAGAGTGATAAACGGACATTTTTTATGTTTGATCACAACGCCAATGTTATTGTTACAAATTTTCCCTGATTCTGTCTCTCCTAGACACTTGGCAGACCCAATAAAAAGAAGTTGATCCATGGATGTCTCTTCAGAGGGCACAATTTTTATGTGATCCAAAAGATCCCTGTGTAACAGGACAGTATGCAAAAGATATATAAATCAAGAAATAGACCAAACAATTATTTTGAAACATAAAATATTTTGTCATTTTAGACAAGAGTTTCAATAACTTGAGAACAAAAAATGTGTTCTAAAAATATGCTGACAGATACCAGTTAAGCTAATTCTTTCTCTTGAACAGGTGAATTATGATAAAATAGTCAAAGTTCTTTTTTTATTGAAGTGACACAATAAGAAGATAGACAGATAAATAGATAGATAGATAGATTAGATAGATGGATAGTTGGATGGATAGACGGACAGACGAACAGACAGACAGACAGATCAAAAGCCAGGCAAGTAAGTGAGTAGGTAGATAAAAGGTAAATCGGTAGATAGAAGGATTAAGTACATATGTTATTAGGTAGATAGGTAAGTAGATTGATGGAATATTTCATGGGTAGTGAATTTAGTAATTAAAAAGTTAAAATGTTAGCAAGGATCAAAATAAACTCACCTGTCAATTGAAACACGGTACTTCTCATAGATTGTGCGGATTTTACTGGAATGAACTGATACCCGCTTGCAAAGATGGCAACGCTGAAGCAAAGGAAAATAATTTAGGGTTAAAATATTCTTTAAAAAATGTAATCCTACATTTCTAAGATTCCTAAATCTATGGGAAAAAAATAATTATCTCTCTCTCTCTCTCTCTCTCTCTCTCTCTCTCTCTCTCTCTCTCTCTCTCTCTCTCTCTCTCTCTCTCTCTCTCTCTCTCTATCTATCTATCTATCTATCTATCTCTTTCTCTCTCTATAGTAAATTATAAAACAAAAATGCACGACACATAATTAAACAATCATAGTCTCTGAACTGAAATAGCATAAACCTATGGCTGCTCAAATTGTCTTCAAAATAACCAAAAATATAAATTCGTTGAAAACACCTAATGACTAGGTCTTTTTCATTTGCAACAAATCGACTCTCAAGAATGGTGATACCTAAAATTACCTCAATAATCCAAATCTGATCTTTGTTTAAATATTAGTTCTATTCAAACATGATATAATTTGTAGGCATTATGATGATGTACAATTTGATTTCACTGCAGTTTTAATTTGCCTTTGTTGTAAAATTGTTTCTAACACTTAAATAAATTTTAGGCCTTTCATTTGATCAAAAAATTTTATTTGAAGTGTTAAGAGCCCTGTGGTATACATTCCTCTACTTTGTGCTAACTCATTGATTTGAACACATTTTAAGTGAGAGAAAAAACAAAAAATCCATGATAACTATGAGATAGATATTAATATTTACAAGCGAACAATAGCAATGTCAGCAATATATTTGAAATATATGAAAAGTTTGTACAAAAATTGTCCTGATATTGATGCAAAGAGAAGATTATTAAATTATCTTACCACTTCGAAATCCACATTCCTTATTCTGATCCTTCGCTGCTGTCTTTTCAATTCCTCAATTTCCCATTCCATATAAAGTTCAGCCTGATACTGATCTACCTTCTGTCTAAATTCTCCAATTTCCATCTCACTTATTTCAGACAGAGCTGCCTCCATAAGTTGTACCCTTATGCGGTTCATGCGTTCCCTTTCAAGGATGTCTGGTAATCCAAGGAGAATGGACACTCCCCCTGCAGCACGACTTCGACCTTAACAGGAATAGGCAAGTTACAACAAAATTTTGTGAGCTCTTCATTGAACACTCCTATTAACTCCTCTGATGTAAAGAAAAAATTAATGGAAATATTGAATCTAACAGAGAAACAAGCGTGCTCAATTATTTTAATTTCCAGTAATGGCCACTAAATGTGTTATGGTTGTTAAAATCTATCGTTTGTTAAACACCTTACGGTTTTCCTCTTCTTTAGGCAACCTCAAGTAAGCCATGAAAAAGAACTAAAACTTAAATTGTATATAGCACATCAATCCACAAATGAACATCATTATCTTTATTTGTAGAGGCAACTTCAGAGGTAAGTCATCATAATATACTTAAAGCATTCTAATAATTAAATGCAAAGACAGACATAGCCATAAAATGGTTGTGGTAAAAGAAACAAAATAGTGCTAAAATTATCATCTTATTCCTCCTTGTTCAGTCTCCCAAAAGTAAGTGAAAGCTGTGCGGTATTCAAACTAACCTCGAGTCTGGACTTTGCTAACTTCATTGCCAGTGTGGTTGTACTTGACAACAAGATTGCACTGAGGAATGTCTAAGCCTTCCTCTCCAACTGATGTTGCGACCAGCACTCTAACTTGCCCAGAATGGAATTGATCAAGAACGGTCCGCTGCTGTGACTCTGACATTCCTAGGGAGGTGAGAATGTGAAAAATACACCAAGAGATTATCAAATAATGACTGATCAATCAATTCTTTATAGTCTCTGAAAAGGATGGAAAAATAATTCTTATATTAACAATTACATGATCATGGGAATAACTCAAAAACCAACTTAGTACATATATTTGTAGTTCAAAGAGTGTGAACTATTGCTTGCAATGGTGGAGTTAAAGTACAGTCGAACATGCCCATGGCAACCACCTAAGTAGCAACTATCACAACAATACTGCAGTAGTCGCATAGTGGTATTGAAAGCATCTGAGGTATATAAATAGGAAGTAGATGAAAGACAAAATTACCTCCAAGTTCCTCTGGTGCATTTGTACTTGTAAATTTCCTTGCATTAAGTTTCCTCAGGTCCTCTTCAACACATCTGCAAAGCCAGGAGGACAAAGCATCTGCCAACATTCGCGTGCGTACAAATACTATTGCACGGGTATCGTTTCCTTTCCGCACCACATGTTGTCTCAGGGTATCAGCCAGAATTTCAAGGTTAAGGTTGACATTTTCCTCTTGCCTGCTGACAATTTCTTTCAAATCTATGTTTTAATAAATTGGAAATAAAAACAACTGTATACTATGTAAGAATGCAAGGCAATGCCTTCCTGCATAGCAAGGCCTTTTCTGGGTTTATCTCAGTGGCATGTCAGATTTATAAGGAATTGTGCACTTTTTTGTACTTGCATTTTTGTGTGTGTGTTGGTGAGTTTCATTACAAGGCATAATAAAATAATGTATGGTAGACTAGGAGTAGAAAAAGCATGGACTTGAATTTGTTTAAAAAAAAGATATTCCTTTTTTTGTTGTTTTTAGAAAATTAAATAGAATGCGTTTTTTAACAAGTTTCAACCGACAAATCTTTCCATATGTTTTAGCTTCTATATGTTACCACTTAGTTAAAGGCATTCTTTTGTTGTTGTCTCTGTCATTTTGCATGCAAATAAAAGGAAAACTTGATAATTTTTGTTGATGTGCAAAATGTCTATTTTATCCCACGTCACAAAAATTGGACATCTGAGATAGACAAACTCAAATATGACCATGCCACATTAAACGGCCATGAAAATATATTATTACATCATCAATGCTTTGATGTTATACTGCATTCTGTCTACTTCTTTTTAGAATTGTTCTAATTAAGTAAATCAAAGTAAGATTAAAGCATTATGAAAAGATAGTTCTCTGAAAAATTGATGTAAGCAACAATTAGCATGAAAAACAGCCAGTTGAAATTGACATTACAATCAGTTGATGTTAACAAAGAATTGCATATGAATATGAAGAAACAACATAATTTATAAAAAAAAATACTCATACATTAAATGACATTAAAAAGGTTCTATACGCAGTTTTATTAAAATTAGAGATACCGGTAACAGAATTATAAGATCATATCTGTACAGAAGAAATATAAAAACATAACATGTAGAGATTGGGAGCCTGGTTATAAAAAAATTTAAAAATAAACATTAGGACTAATGGCCTGGTCATAAATCTGTCGTAGTCCAAACTTGTGATTGCGTTTTTCTCAAAAGCACAGAAAGTGTAGATGAAAACTTTATAATGTCTTCCTGTGCATAGCTATAGCATCGACAGCAGCAATAAAGCAGAAATATGGTGATAATATATAATCATAATGAGAATTGATTTATATGACCTTAAGTACAGTACCCCTCTTGATGGAACTCCAGATTTACTTCTGTACATATTCACCATATGAATGTATTTCTTGCAAATTTTACAAAAGTTTGTCATATGCTTTCCAAGTTGTCCATATAAAAGTTTTGTACCTTTAAACTCTTCTCTCCCTGCATGAAAGGCTGTCGCAGATTTATATGCATTAGATGTTTTGTAGCCTAACCATTAGCTCCGGCAGAAGGTCACAGTTTTCTCCAATGTGAAGTCAGTTTTTTAAATGTTTTAGCAGAGCTGAGAATGCCCCAACACAAAAAAGGCTGAAACCTAGGGACCTTCTTACAAAAAGGAGGAAGACATGTTTTGAAAAAGATGAAAAAAGGATGAAACTAGACCAAGAAAGGAGGAACTAGATTTTTTAAAAGGAGGATTTCAGCCTAAAAAAGGTGAATTCTCAAACCTGTTTAGAACAATAATTTGGACGTTTTTGACTAAATTTATTTAGAAAAATGGACAGTGAATACGAAGGATCGACCATTATCATGATAAGCAAAAATGAGCACTCAGGCAGTACTCACTATTTTTACCTGAGCACTCAAGTCATTAAAATTTGGACGCTTTATTCTGAAAGATTGAAATTTATAGTCTACAAGACTAGTGATGAACTAAACAAATTAAATGCTTGCTTACCTTCAAACATTTGATAAAAGCGGCCTTCCTGAACTGCTCTCTCCTCATTGTTTTCAAAATGTTTGAAGCATCGCTCCAAAAATCTTATTACATCCCTAACTTGTGCTAGTTGAATGGATTCCAAAGCAAAATGGTATGCCTGCATTGAAATAAATCATGAATAACAAATTAGCTTAGTAAAAAAAACTAAGAGCAGGCAAAAAAAATACAATTTCATTTTTCTTTCTGTTTTGTTTGGGTTTTTTTTATTATTTCAAAGCTAAGTTATTTCATATATACCAGTAATATCAATAAGGTTATGATAACCCTGTACGGCTAGAGTACGTTCACTAACTAAAATTCACATTGTCATCATTATTTTATCCTAAATATTTTTTTTTTACTTTAATGCATATTATGTACTTGACGTTTTCTTGCCCACTGCTATTTCTAAATGATTGGGAATTTATTCTCTCAACTCAACTGAGTTAAATTGCAAACATGTAAGTGGTGAGTGTAGACATTTAGCTTGAATCATAAAAAGATAAAGTTTTTAAATCTGCAAAAAATATTTGTGGTCCATCTCTTTGGTTCAAAAGGTATAAATTTTGGAATAAACCCTAAATATTGATCAATTTTATGAGCATTCATGGCAAAATGACAGTGACTATATTGAATTATACATCTTTTTTTGTTTACAAATTCAATCCTTCATTTTTCAGCTTTTAGTAGGTACACTGTTACACAATTATAAAAACGATGGATCATTATATTGTCAACTATTTAAAGATTCAATATATTATTATTTATTGGTTTTTACATTTACTATAAATAATACAAATTAAACTATGAAGAACTTAAAATCTCCATCACCTTCAAATATTGTGAGATAATGTTGATGTTGCGGAAGGCCATATTGGTTTCTCTGCGACTGTCATCGACTCTGACCAATTTTACAGCTTCAAACAAATGAACAGTCCATTGGCAATACTCTGGATGGTCCTTAAACTGTGGCACAACACTCAATAGTTCTGAAACTTTGGCATCTTCCCCTTCTAAATGTGAACAGAAACAAAATATTGTCAGATCATGTTAAACCTTTTTAAACAAGACTTTTAAATGAAACAACAAATATGTTATCATTTCAAGCCAATAAAAATGATCCAAACATTTTGAAATATACATTTTTTACTATTTGAAAGAATATATCTCAAAACAAGAATTACTAAGATGAATGTTACAAAAGAAATTTTGAGAAAAGAGCTGCAATGAACCAGAATGATTTACATCCTGTTTCGTTCTTACACAAAAATAAATCTGTATAAAGCACTATAAATTAACTATACAATTGTTGAAGCCAGTTCTATCCTTTGAGCCAATTTAAGATCTTAAGATAAAATATCTAACTCCACATACAATAGCATCAAAACAAAATTTTTTAATTATTCTTCCAACATTGGAATTTGTCTCAAGAGAAAAAAAAAGAGATAATCTTTTATTTTAAAGCTATACCTGCATGATTATATTCAACTCCGATAAAATGTAAGAACAAAATTTACAAATAATCTGGATGAGATTATTATAAGAAAGAAATAAAAACTAAAAATTTGAAAAACGTGCACAAACAATGTTAGTAGAATTAATTCATAGTTCATTTCTTTTACCAATATAGGTATATTTTATACAGTAAAAGGCATCTCATGTAAAGCTTATCTTTTTCTTTTCAAAGGTTGATGTCTTACCAAGAGCATAATGCTGGGCTCTTCTTTCCAGCTCCACCATTATTTCAAGGATCTTCAATGTTGTCTCATTGATTCCATTTTTCACGAGTGGCACATCATCTGTGATAATAATGAAGAATAAATACATAGGTAATCAAATGCAAAGGATTTGCATTTTAAAATTCAAACAAGTTTATCAAGACACTCTGCAACTGTAGTCTTTAATTTTATTAATGTTGACAAAGCTTTAGAACTAGCAGTGCAGCTGCACAAGTAGAAGAACAAACAGTTAAAAAATTGCTTACATTCTCTAGGGACAGGAACTATTTGTTGCAGCTCGGCAATATTGTTTTTAACTATTGCCACAAGATCAACATCCAAGTTTCCACAAACTTTCATGATATTTTCTTTGGCATCCTCATCAATTTGTGCTTTTTCAACTCCTATTGATGCTGTTAGTCCTACAACCTATAAAAATCAGAAAACATTGAGAATTATTTGCATGTGGTTTATAATAGTTTGCCTAGGGTATGAAAAAGAAGTGAGTAAAAATGTTTAAAAATTCAGCCTCTTTAAGTTGCCACTAAGTTAAAGTTGATGAGATGCCAAGCCTTACCAATATGTTAGACAAGACAGAGTAATACCATTTAGTGTGTTTTTCTTAAAACCACTATAGTTTATAACTGAATTATTTCAAAGATAAAAATGAAATGAATAAACGATTTTGAGTAATCTTAAAAAGTGTTGGGTATGAAGCACTAAATAGATGAGGCTCCCATGTCCACTCTTGAGTTTTCATCCCAGTTTGATAGGTAAAGCTTCAAAAGAGATTTGATCAAAACAAAATTTCTGGAGCATGACCAGGAGTAAGGAATTACTTTAATTGATCTTTTATCGCACTACATGCAATTTCATTTCAGATTAATTTTTTCTTTTTTTATTGCAATCTAGGTAGACATAAACAACATTATCATTGTGTTAGGTTACAGATAAGGTAATGCATTAAGATATTACTTAAAACCACATTGCCATATTAAGATATTACTTAAAACCACATTGCCATGTCTTAGTTATACATTAAGCAATCAACATTTATAGCTATGCCAAAAGTAAAAATAGACAGGAGATATTAAAAAAAAATAATAACATTTCATGTGTTCAATTCTGATCATTACTCCATGGCACAGAGCTAACAAAAAATTTAATCAACATAAAATTTCATAAAATTTCTTACTTGGGGCATTTTTCTTCCATGCTTTTTCTCCATCAAATAATAGTACATGATGTTGTTGTAGGCTTCTCCCTCGCGAGTATGATGACACTCATCAAATACAAGTAGTGAAAAGACTGCTATACCATCACTCAGCAGAGGTCTTTCGCCACACAAATGGTTCACCAGAATCATGGGCGTGACCACCACAACATCAAACTGAGGAAGAAGCTTGTGCAGGCTCATGCTATCTTGACTCTCACCAGTCATGAGAAGAACCTGTTGTATAATAGATGAGGTTTTTTTTTCAATCTTATTTTCTTTGTCATGCATGGTTACTTTTAAAGGGAGGTAAAAGGTAAAAAAAAATAGCAAATTTTAAAAATTCATTAAAAAAATCAACTTTTGTCAACTGCAAGAATGATAAGTATATGTATCTGTTCAACATTCATGAAGGAATAAACTTTGGCTCATCATGAAGCATAGGTTGTACTCCTAATATGGCATTAAAAACCGAGTTGAAAGGTCAGAAAAAAGGGGGGTGTACAAAAAAATAGCAAATTTTAAAAATTCATTAAAAAAATCAACTTTTGTCAACTGCAAGAATGATAAGTATATGTATCTGTTCAACATTCATGAAGGAATAAACTTTGGCTCATCATGAAGCATAGGTTGTACTCCTCACAAAATATTGTCACTAAAAAAAAGGTAATTTCTTAAACCTATGTTGCTCACAATGGGACAGTAAGGTTCTGTATTATTTTCTTTCAAACTATGAAAACATGAATCACTGCGAAAGCTGATCCACCTCTGCTTTCAAGAGCCGCCCATTGTTTGCAACAGAAAGGGAAGATTAAAACCATTGCTGTTATTTATAGCATAACAGAATTATTTGTGAGAAGAGCCTTTTCCTTTTTATACATTAATATTCAACTCAATTTTTTTTATTTTGTTGTAGCTTAGGAGTTTTCTCACTGAATCAGACACACTCGGTTCTGAGCCCTTGCCCTTCCGTGTGCCCATCTAACCCAGTTTAACATAATGCTAGAATCTGTTCCATCCTTTAAACAAAAATATTGAATAAAATATCAAATCAGCATTAAACTTTGTTTTTATGTTAAAAATTACACATTTCCGGCACCTATTATAAAGGAGTAAAGGGCAGACATTGTGGACCAGCGGTTGCGGAGTTTTGCATCTCTTAGTCTTAAGTTCGCCCGGCAGCAGTGAAAGTGAAAGCGATTGTGGTTGCAAATTGCCTTGTTCAAGCATCTTGCGCATTTATCCAGGAAAGGTAGTTCTATCGAAATGCATTGATTTTAAAAGAAAAAAGGACGAAGATTCTAAGTATGGAACTTTAGTTTTTAAATACTTTCTATTTATCTGTAGTCTAACGTTTTGATTTTTTCATCGTCAATTTTTTTATACCTCTAACTATTAAATCGGGTCAAAAGTTACACTGTGTTAAAGGTCAAGTTATGGAGTACTTATATCACACACTTTCAGCAGACAATGTGTTGCTGGACTATCGCGCAGCTCGTGTAAAGAAAGGGAGGGTACAAATTTCACCTGGTTCAGCTTGCACCAGCTCTGAAAATCCTGTTTTGGGTGTTACTTCACAAACCTGTAACTTCTTTATGTTTATCATAGAAAATATATCACATCACCATTTAAAAGATAAATAGATCTTTCCAACCATATAAGGCACTTTACATTTTAAGCTTAGCTTGGTGCGTTTATCTTAAGTGAGAAGTTGGTCATGTACAGAAAAATCCTCCCGATAACGCGATTTAAACTCACATTGTAACCTCTTGGAAGGTGTTTTAATATTGTTTGGTATTGTTGCTTTGCTAGTGGCACTGTTCTCGCAAAAAATGCAACCTTGGCACCTGAGAAAAAAAAATATGATCTCTAATGATTTCCTGTTTTAAGCAATGAAGTAAAACACCCACAGAGACAAAGCATTGATATAAGACAAAGAGGAAAAAAGAATCAATTGCCAGATATATGACTAATTCATTACCTTTGAACAAAATTTAAAAGTGTAATAATGTGTATTAGAAGAATTGTACAATGATATAAAAAGGTCTGCAAATAATATATGCAGCAATAATGTTAATAGATTTTAATAAATATCTATGTGGAACACGAGGGTGTGGCTTAAATGTCAATTGCAACTCCATATTCTTATGGTTACTTTTTAAACAACTGTAGCGTGGGATATATCATAACAAGGATTACACAATTTTTCTCCTTTTATGATAAGGTGCCCCATGTATTGAAAATACAGCTTGAAAGGAATTGAAATTTTGTAACAGTAGTATTCATGGGCATTATTGTTTATAATAAATAACAAAGAAAGAGTTTTGCTAAATGTATTGAAAATACAGCTTGAAAGGAATTGAAAAGAATTACATGCTTTAATTAAAAATATAATCCAAAGTTTAATATCTTTTGAAAGTACATGTTTTGTAGGAACCTATCAAAAACCCACTCTCGAAGAGTAGACAAAATAAGAAAGAAAGTTTCCCAATAATTGGCTGTGAAGCTAAATCATGTATAACATCAGACATACCACAGTCTTCATAGTGAATATATATGAAATATCACAAAGAAGTAACAGATAAATATAAAAAAGGGCCAGAACAGACAGATATGAAAACCTGTTTGTACCAGCCTCCATCAGACAGCTACTAAATTGAGATACTTAGAGGACTTGAGTTTGTAAGGGTATGTGTATTCTTGTATGCCTAAAGAGGTATCTGTTTCTTAATACCTATTACATATGTCTGGCATTGTATAATTTTTTAAATTTTACAAGTGAATGTAAAATGCTTATTCTACTTTATTTTATTCTTATTATTTTTTTTTTATATCACACATGTGCAACTGATGTTGTGATATTGAATCAAATTAATGTGTTATTGTACGACCAAAAAAAAACGTCCCTACTGGATAATAAAGGCTTATCTTATCCTATATTATCTTATTTTAAATTTTATCTCTCAAAGCTATTCTCATACTCAACTGAATTAACTGTGTCAAAGTTGAGATTGAGCTGTCACTAAGGCACACTTCCTTTATAAAGGTGATGTCACTAAATGATCTACTCTGATATTTATGACACATCGTTTGACACACTGTGGTAATTTTAATAAATCTTGAATTTTCTAGTAACATTGCAAGTTGCAAAAAATTTGTTACGTTTTAAACGATGCTGCAACCAGCCAAGCTTCATTACATTCATTTTTTAAGCAAAATATTTATATCTCTTTCAACTGCTAAGTACTACTTCGGTATACAAATTTCTAAAAGAAAGCTAACTCTTTCTTTATGTCTAACATTTAAAGTTTTCCCAGTTAAAGAAATTTCTCAAAGCTCTTTTTTTCATTAAAAAAAAAAAGTTTAAACCTCTCAAATAAAACTATACAGAAATCAAAAAATAAATTCCAAACTTTTTAAATTTCAACTTATTCCTCCCAAGTGTTTCACTTCTTTAAACTGTTGTTTTCACCTCTGGTTTCATTGAGATGTTTCAATATGATGTTTACAGACACTTTGGTCTTTCCAGACCCAGTTGGAGCACAAATTACACAGCTACGGCCAGAAACAGCAGCCTCTGACAATTCTATCTGATACTGTCGCAGTTTAAGATCCTCTCCATCTTCTTCATCTGCAATAAAATACAAAAAAGAGAGCTGGTTTTATATTCCTTACATAAATTTTCTAAGAATTAAAACCGTACGTGTTCTCTATTGTAAATAGTCTGAAATCGTTAATTAATCATTAACTGGATTTATGGTAAAATAAACACATTGGCTTTCGCTGGTAGAAATTAGGTACATAAAGATGATATCAATAGCTCTTTAAATGTGAGCAGATATTAGAATTTTCGTACAGTATAAGAGATTTCCATTACATTTATTATAAATTTGTTATATTTAACTCTTCTCAGGGAAAAATTAACCGATAAAATATATGCAAAGAATGATAAATAAATAATTATTTTGTATTACTATACCTGATGAATCATTGCTCTCATCAGAGAAATAATCATCTTGAGACACATCACCCATGTGATTCATGGACTCTACAGTGGAAGAATCTCTAATTTCAATTCCATTCCATTCTAAAGATCTGTTTGACTGAAGCTGTTGCCAAACAGGTAAACAAGCCTCTTCTTGTGAAATGTACAAGGTTCTTGATGAAAAAGCTGAAAAAAGAAGAATCAGAGCCAAAATAATTCAATCAATTAAAAAGAGAAAGGTTAGATGCTAATTTTGATGTTAAGGACATTAGAGGTTTTAAGTTTTAACATAAATTACTGCAGTATTTAATCTTTAATCCTGTAGAAATGTTTCAGACTGCTTTTGATCTCTGAGCTGGAACTGGATTGACAGCATTTTTTCTAGATGGTTCAGCCACAGGGTAAGGAGCAGCGACAATACCAGAACAAACTCTAGCTATCGAATAGATTTTACCAAACCTAGAGCACGGGACATCCGCCCCAAAAATGGTCCGACAATATCTGGGACCTCTGTGCAATGATACTCATTTTCCGTAAATTTACGGAATTCCGTAAAAAATGAATCGTCCATCAAAGTTCCGTAGAAAAAAAAATCACCGGACAGATTTCCGACAAGGTCCGTCAAAGTTTTCCGTCAGTCTTCGTGAAGCCATGCATTGACTTACGGAAACTGGAAAATAATTTAACGGAATAAACGAACCGAAAAAAGTAGGCCCCCACTAACATCACTGAGCATGCGTTATTAACTAACAACATCCGGCCATTCAATTGGAGTTCGGAATATCCGATCTAGAATCTAGACATGTGAAAACTAATCTGGGTCAAGAACTTCATTTGTATTTATTTTGTGTGAATCAAAATGCCACTGCATATATACTACGACTAGGTGAGTGAGTGAGTGAGTGAGTTTGTTTTACGGGACGTCAGCACGGTAACGGTTATGTTGTGCCCATGATGTCCGAAGACAGTTAATGCATTATACTAGTAGCAACGGTGTTTCCTTATCTCTTTGAGTAGTAAAATCATAAAAATTGTGCGTAAAAGGTTTGGCTAAAAGTGAAGGGTATGTACAGTAGTTTAAAAGATCCATGTGTAGGATTATCACAGTTAAATTTTATTATATACATCAATGTCCTTCAGGTACCTAAGTAGACGCTGAGGACTAACATAAGTAAATATGCTCTCTAAAGGATTGGAAGCCAGGTAAAATTTTATCCAGGTAAAAAAAAAAGACAATCAACCAAAATGTGACTAATGGAAAATTGAAAGTTGCAGTATGACACAGTGGAATCTTAAAATATCAAAAAAAATAAGAGTAAGATGAGAATGTCCAAGAAACTCAATAGAACATCTCTCGTCTAGACTGAAAATAGACAGTGAAAAAAATGGTTGACAAAGTGAAATTTGTTGATTGTCATATTGTTCCATCGCGCCTTCCAGTTTTCTTTTACAAACGTGTGTATAATTGGCTTAACATCAGATGCTGGTATTTGCAACTGAGTAGGTTCAAGTTCAAGCCCAATTTTGGCGAGTTCGTCAGCCATTTCATTACCTTCTATACCGACGTGGCTGGGAACCCAGCAGAGAGCAATTCTCTTACCACCCATCTGAATTTCGTGAATACGCTCTAGCACCTTGAGAATCCTAGGATTACTGGGATTTGCCTCCCCCACCGCTTTCACCAAAGAAAGCGAATCAGAGAGGATTAAAAATTTGTCTTTTCTTAAGGTAGAGACAGTGCCGAGTGCCATGCACAGGGCCACTGCCTCCGCAGTAAATATGGACGCCTTCGCATTCACCCCGCAGCAGTAGATCTAAAATAGGGCAGTAGGAGGAGTATTTGGTCCGTGATGGAGTTGGTTGATCGTGTTGGTCCACTGGACTTTAAAGAAATTGATACAGGAGTGAAAATTAGCATTGGTTAGACAGAGGACATGCAAATGGTGTTTTGTTATAGGATTACTACAGTAAGTTAAGCTGGTGTGGTTTACTGCATCGCATGTAAACTAGAGTGTACTATGGTCCCAATGGAGGCATAGCAATGCTAAAAAGAAATAAAATATCAGTATAATCACATGGGTCAGGTCAGTGCACGTTAAGCCTTGAAAATCAGCCAGGCTTGCTAATCACCCTCGTTTTGCTCCAGTATAAATTCTCTCAATTCAATAAAAAAAAATAAACGCTTTAAAGCATACAAATTAACTCTGGAGTAATTAAGAAGAAGTAGGGTACATCATTCCTATGTTGCTTTAATATACTGCCCACATGTGACATTAAATTGGGGTGTTTTTTGAGATCCTTAATCTGGTACACCACTGTTCCGGTTCGTGAAAAAAGTTCAGTAAAAAAAATATCATCCAGTTGGCATCACTGCTCTGTGGTGTCCCTTGTCTAAGTGTGGAGAGGAGAACAAAAGACAAGGCCAAGTGGACGCTGGATGTGGTTAGATGGACGGCAAAGGGACGTTGAGACCTAGGCCATTAAAAGTAAGTCGAGTCCATTTTTTTTACTTCCTAAAAGAAGGGAGAAAGAAAATCCACAGCTTCACTTTTTTATTATCTGTACATTGTAGCAGCTTTTGATCAACAGCTCAATTTTGGAGGAGAATTTCACTTGTTTTAATCCATAGTTGAGCCTGCTCAATCAATTACATTTTTTTAAGGAAAAGAAGAAAAAAACAAGTGAACGTTTAAAAAAAATGATGTAATTAGGTGTTATCATAAAAATAGTATTAAGTCTTGGCTGACTGTCAGCTACTGATAATTCTCTGTCTTAGGGAGATTAAAATAGACATCAACTCATAATTAATAAAAAGGTGAATACTCATGCAAGGCACTTTGTATGATGTGATTACTCCCCTTGATATTGTAAAAAGTCTCAACCAGGTAATTCAGTATGCATTTTATGGGTAAGAAGCAACATTTTTCTTCCACTTTTAACTTTCATTTTAACTTTCTCAGAAAAAAATTGAAGGGAAACTGCTGATCTAGTAAGATAGGCCTAAATATTTGCTTCCACCTCATTTTAGTGAAGTTAATTATTTTAGGCCATTTGACACTACAGAGTTCGCTTTGAAAAAGCCAAACTTCTCCAAAATGAGCCGCGTTGCAGTACTCGCTCGACACAGAGCAAATAACTACTGTATGCTGATGGGAAAACTGGCTAGTGGACAGGGCCATGTCCCTGACAGGGTGCAGCACACTTTAGAAAACGTTCTCTTCTCTGTGAAGCGCTGGTATCACAGATTGAACACTTCAAATACATTGTACATTGCTCATGGGTTAATAAGCACAGCGTTCCGGAGTGAAAAACAGGTTGGAACACTTTTGCTAAGAATACATTGTGGAAACTAACACATTAAAGGTGGTTGGAATTTATGGAATAGATTTTGAATAGAGCGTCTTTAACTGATTCAATCCCATGAGCCGCTCACAGCAGCTCAATGGCTGACATCGCAGTCCCATGACCGGTCCCACCGGCTCAGTGTTTTACAAGATACGAAGACAAACCATAAATACGAAACTGCGGTTATTTTGTACTAAATGACTCAGTAGGTTTTTCCCGGCTTTTAGTTTCATTTTAGCCGTCATTGTTTACACCAAGTCTTAGAAACAAGCTTTTTTTCCGAATTTGTTTATTTTGTTGCCGTTTCCAACGTAAACAAGATGTCTGACAAGAATCGAATGCCTAGACGAATGTCAGCTACACAAGCTATGGACTTTCTAACCAGATTGATGGAAGATTCTGATGAAAGTTTATTGTCAAGTGAAGATGAATACAATATTCACTTGAGTAGTGAGTCTGACAGTGATAGTGAGGATAGATCTAGATCTATACCTATCGATCAGCCCCAACCTGGACCTTCAGGCATTGCTAGATCTACAAACTGTGGTCTAAAAAAAAATTATAAAAAAAAAAAGTTTCAAATTGATCTTTACAAAACTTTCTGCACATATAGACTTATAATTTGTGCTTTAGATTATTTACAAGACAAGTACCTGGAGTATATGTAGCTGTTGGAATCATTTGGTAAGTTGAAAAAAAATTATGTAATCAACATTTTTTTTTTACTTTTATTTTCTTCACACAATGAAACACAAATATAAAACTACATCCACATAAAAATAAACAACAGATTCATCTTCTTCATTTCTTTCTGAACAAAATGGTATATAACATTATGTGTCTTGTGCAACCTTCTGTTCTTCAATATCCTTGAAACTATAGCACCTTCACTTTGTCTTGGGAGTTCACTGTGGGGCTGTAGTGCAAGTTGTTTTACACTGTGGGACTGAATCAGTTAAAGCTGAGTTCATAGTATTAATAAAGAAAGACAATCTACTACCCTTATTGCCATCAAGTAGCTCCCGTTGAAGCGAAATACTTCATGGGCGGTAGACTTATTGTTTGATTTTCTTGTTTGTTTGTTTTTAATTTTTAATTGGATTTCATTCTGTTTAGATTACTATGTATGTTCTTAACATTTAGGTATACGGGTAAAAGGGGACTAGGGATCACATATCGTCCTTATAAATACAGTACACTTCGGACTCAAAGAAGTTGATCTATTGTTTATTTTTTAAATCATGTAGTTCATTTGATGTAAGGTTCTTGAAGTCATGGGCGAACCAGTTTTACCAATCCAGCATTGGCACATGTGTAGATCTACATATAAAATTGTAATACACATATTTATTTCAGTTCAAGAAGGTACATGTTTGAACTGCTTTCCAATATTTACTAGCTTGACTGAATATTTAACAAATGACTAGAAATTTTGCGAGCAATATTTGTATATCATATCAACCATTTTGCTTATTCGGGTTCCCACCTCAACTGCTGCGAAAGTGAAACATGTAGGTCCGTTCTGACGTCATAGATAATAGTTCGGGCTGAGAAAGCCGAACATACCCACAATGAACTGTGCGGTAAGCACCCACTTCATTATTTTTTTGTCTCACTGTCAGTGTGTAGTTTCCTAGCAGTAGGACATGTTCTTAGTGCTCCTTCAACTTTAAATATTTATAACCGATTCATACATTTACCCAATCTATAAAACCTGTAAATTATAGTGCAAAGCACAGGAGAGAAAAAAATTGGTAGTGTTCTTCAAAGACCAAAAGGAATTTGTAAAATGGCTCTTTAATGGCATCAAACAAAATGAAAGGTAGCCCTCAAAATTCAGTTTCAGTTTACCCCTGTAAAGAGTAGATCTTTAGATCTAGAATCTAGATCTAGATCTCTAGACTCACATCTATTATAATACAGCAGTGTTGACATGGTGCAAGCCCATAAAAAAAAAACTTGGAGACTATTAAGTAATAGTTTGTAAATCTAGGTTCTAGGTAAAATGAAATGGAACATACCCATATTCATCTGGTATCGAAGTTTGCCTCAACCGAAGCGCTCAAGACTCGATTCAAATATTAGATCTAGATCTAAATCTAAACCTAGCTAGAATCAAGATCTAAGATAGCTATCTAGATTCTGATAGATAGATCAAGATCGATTTCAATGTTTTCCTTTGGGGTATAGATTTAGATCTAGATCTAGATCTCATCTGAAAATGTTGTTGGGTAAATCTAGACCTTTGAGACTGATCTCAATCTGGCTGCCGTCTGGGGGAGTGGGGTTTTATATGCTCATTTTTCAGTAATGGTTTATCTTAGTCAATATTGTGATTTTTCATTCTGCCAACCAAGGCCGATGCAGAGAATTGGTGAAATTCCAAGAAGTGTATTTTTAGAACCGAAACTGAAACAGAAACTCGACTTTACTTTTCCGACCCAGCAGCCACTTGAGCCTGCGCCCTTCGATTTGACGACATTGACATTATGAAGAATTTATATAAATTATATCCTTTCTAGTTGGCCTTTTCCGCAGTATAATGTGTTTTCCAAAGTAGGATTGGGTGGAACAAGTTTTGTGCGGATGCTCTGTAGTTTAGGACAATTGAATAAGATAATAATTATTATGTTCGGCTGCTTCGTATGTTTGGGGGCAAAGGGAGCACAAAGGTTCTTTTTTTTTGGGTTGTACTTGTAAACGATATTCAATGGAATATGCTGGGTTCTCAGCCTATATAATTTTTATTGTCGCCTGTTGTTGACGTTTCAGAAAGTTAATGCTGTCTTTTGGTTTGGGGGTCGCATGTGTTTAAAGGCAGATCTTCCAGTCTTTCCCAGAGCCCACCCACTTAGCAATTCCTCTTTCTTATTGTTTCTTATAATCTGTTTGGCTGTAGTCATGGATGTTGGTTGAGTGTTTTGGGGGGTATCTTGTTCCTTGTTTAGCTCTTCTGTTTGCCAGTTTTCAACAGCTTGCAGGACAGATTTAGCATCAGAGAAAACAACAACGTCAGTTAATCTTTCAGGCTTGATCGAAAATAGGTTTGATAGGTAGTGGAGTGAGGCTTCTATTGCTACAGATTCTGCCTCGAAATTTGAACAAATTTCCCCACAGGCATTTGATAGGTCTTTACGGGTGCCATCTGGTAATTGTATGCTTGAACCATAACCAGCATTTAATGTACCTTTAAAGGCTGAACCATCTGTGTATACTAGAATTGAGTTTTCTGGATATTGATCGATGTTTTTTTGTGCAATACTCATGAGATTTATCAAATCAGAATCTTTTTTGTTGATGTTCTCCATCAGTTGTGTCTTTATCTCAGGTGTTACATGTACTTGTCTTGTGTGTGGTGGGATGTCATGATCAAAAAGGGAGATAGGCTCTCTATTTTCTGGTAAATGATGTTTATCTCTGGGTTTATCAACTGCATCCAGGATGGAATTCCTTTGGAGTCTTGATGATGGATTCCATCGCGTCACAAGTGCTTGGTTTGGATGGTGTTTTTGGCGCCTGTAACGTTCAACGTATTCCGCGACAGCTTTGTCTGTCCGTAGTTTCAGTGGTTCAACATTGGTATGAATTTTACAGGCGGTGGTTGGTGTTGTTCTCAGTGCCCCAGATATAAACCCCAGCGCTTGATTCGCAACTCAGAGTTCGTCTGGAAAACATGTTCAAGTCCATTCTCCGTTTTATTTTACATTTGCTGTTCTCTATAGAGAAATCTCTCCATTTCTCTGGGTTTAACGTCTCCTAGGTTTCCCTGTGGGATCCTATACGGCGAGACATTTTTGCTGTGTAAAATTCGGACATTTTTATAATGTTTCCAAACCTTAAGCTTAGTCAATAATATGGTTTTTCATTCTGCCAGCCAAGGCCGATGCAGAGTATTGGTGAAATTCCAAGAAATGTATTTTTAGAACAGAAACTGAAACAGAAACAACGTACCGCTGTGAAGCCTAACGACGTGACGTAGGCTACGTCCTGTTTGTGCATTGCAAACGGAAACAAACAAATCCATATGAATAATTATGTGACAGAAACCAATGTTAGATAACAACTTAAGTAGGAATAGGAATTCCAGGAACAAATGGAAGTTCTATGTCTAGAATTAGATCTAGATTGTGGATCTGTGATTAGGATTATCGGAGTAGGGTAAAGTGATCCATTTTTGAACAGGCACTATAAAGAGATGGGCCTCGAGTTAGGGAAGAAAAAAGAAAGGGAGGAAGAAAAAAAATCAACATGACATAAACGAAACGAAGCTAAAGGCTCTATTCTTTAAAAAAAAATGGACACAATAATATTTGGTCCCTCAAAAAAAAACAAAAAAAGGTGTGGCAACATCCGAACCGATTATAAACAACTTATACCTGCCAGATGTCATGGTGTAGAGCAAAGCCGTCCTAGGGGCTTACGGCGTACCCCGATCCCGTCTCCCCACCACAGGGGGCACATCGAATATTTAACAACAACAACAAAATAATAATAAAACTACACGTATATAATTATTTAATTGCCACCTCGTTCGAAAATTGTCAATGACACAAAACAAGCAGTGTACTTCAGTAGGCATATATCTGTAGATTCGTTACATGATGTTTCAAATGTTGACCAACTCACTCTCAACGTTATATTGGTATCTCTGGAAGATGGCACTCCAACCGAAAGGTTTTATCTTTCTTTTTTACTTCAAGACAACACGGGAAATGCCGTTTCAAAGATGATTCTAAACTATTTTGATGAAATTTGAATTGATTTCAGTAAATGTAGAGGTTGCTCATACGAAAAAGACAACATGCCTGGCAAGTGTAATTGGGTCCAACAATGAATTTTGGAGAAAAACAAATTCGCAAAATTCAACCCACCGGGCATGTGCCGGTCTTTCTCTTGACCTTGCAGGGTTTGCTGCTGATGATTCATGCGTGGAGGCAGTCAATTTCTTAGGGATCATTAATGAATTATATTAGAACAAAACGGTGGGGAAACGCTAAAAGTACACTTATCATATTCTCTATAGAGGGAGGGAGAGAATTCTCTCCCTCTCTCCGGGTTTAACGTCTCCTAGGTTCCCCTGGGGGATCAAAAGAGTCGTCCAACATTTATCTTATACATGGTGGAAGGCGCATACAAAATCTACGTCTGGAGTTAAGGATGTCCATCATCAATCTTTGCAGAGCATTCAAGATGATACGAATAAGAGGATGATTCGATACGACAGACTGAAAATTGATAGCAAAAGGGGGATTAACTAGAATATTTGTCTTCATGCTACACCTTTGCAGAATTCTGCTTGATCGTTTTCACAAAGTCAGCAAGATATTGCTGGACCCTCAGATCACACTGAATACTTATGGAAATCTTAATTCTTCTTTACAACATACATGTATTATCTCAACAACTCGTGACAATTTTCACGAAATCTACCAAAGTGTAAGGCAAATATTGCCAGGTGTCGACTATAAAGCGACCAGAAGAAAGATAAAAACGCACTAGACAACATGCCAACAGGGAAATGATTCAAAGTAAAATCTTTCTTCAGAACCATTGACGCTCTATCAACCAATTTTACGAAAAGAGCAAATCTATATAATAAAGTGTCAGTGTGCTTTTCATTGTTCTATAGAATGATACACAATTAGAAGTAGGGCAAACATTCAAGACAACGTTAAAAAATGACTAGAATACCCGGATGATGTGGATCCCAACCTTGCGCATGAGCTTGTACACTTAGACATATCGAAAAGAAATACACCCCAAAAAAAAAGAAAAAAAACATGGCTACCAAGAAATATATAGCGTGCTCACGAAAGACAATATTCAAGCAGCTTTCCCCAACGCCGAGATAACCCTCAGGTTCTTTCTTACCCTGGTGGTGACAAACTGCAATTGTGAACGATAGTTTTCAAGACTCGAAAAAGGGGCTTAAGTTGTAGGGGATGCTCGAGCCGACCAGTGGCACAGGGCCTAATTTAGATCGGGCCTGGAGAGAGAGAGAGAGAGAGAGAGAGAGAGAGAGAGAGAGAGAGAGAGAGAGAGAGAGAGAGAGAGAGAGAGAGAGAGAGAGAGAGAGAGAGAGAGACAGACAGACAGACAGAGAAAGAAGAGAGAGAGAGAGAGAGAGAGACAAACAGACAGACAGGCAGTAAAGAACGAATGGGAGGACTCGCCTAGGGTAAATGGGTCTCACTTCCCCGTTGTATTATCATTCGACCTATTGTTTTCCTCTTTTCTTCAGCATCAGAGTGTTGTGGTCAGCGATATTCTACTCATTATATTTTGGTCCAATGGTTGTAGCGTGTGCTTACTAAGAGCACAAGTTTACAATTAATTTATAAACATTTGGTCAAACACAATGCCATGAATTTTTATTCCGATCTCCAAGTGCGCACAGTTTGAACAGAAGTCTCTTGTGCTCCTATAATAGCTTTAACATATAAGCCTCTAATTTAAAAAAATACATGTACCAAATAATTATATCCTCCAGCACATATAAGCCTCTAATTTAAAAAAATACATGTACCAAATAATTATATCCTCCAGCACACATCAAGGGATTTTTATTATACTTAATCTCCACGCAGCATTATGTTCGGTAGTCGGTAAGCTTTTCGTTCTCCTAGCCAAGGCTAATATAGGGAGAGATCCTAAGATTCTAAGATTAGCAAGAAATGTATTTTTAGAACAGAAACTGAAACAGAAACTGAAACAGAAACAAGGCACTGAGGGAAACAGAAAAGGAGAACTGTCCATTTCCTTCTGGAACTACGTATAGATACATGTAATAATATCTATAATAAAAAGAATTCTAGTTTCTACTGGAAAAAAGTTAATTGAGTAAAACAAAACAAAAAACCTTACAAAGGTTTTATTGACATTGAGGATACTTTAACTGTTCTCATTATGTAAATAAACTGATACATTACTTAAAAAAGAGCAAAGTTTGATTATTTACATTAACATCTTTTATTTGGAAACTTAATTTCATGGCCACAAAAAACATACTTATTTACTAGGAGTATATTCTCGGTCATATACAGATAAATTGCGTGGAAATCAAGAGACTTTTTAAAACCATATCTTCCAGTAACATTCATAAGTTAATACATGTACTGTCACTGTCAAAAACCCACAATGATCACACCAATATAATAGATTCAGTCAAACTATGACTGTACTATTCCCAGATAAAGATGGAATACACCAGAAATCTTGATCTTTGGAACTCAGAAAGTTAATGCTGTCTTTTGGGTTGGGGATCCCATGTGTTTAAAGGCAGATCTTCCAGTCTTTCCCAGAGCCCACTCATTTAGCAATTCCTCTTTCTTATTGTTTCTTATAATCTGGTTGGCTGTAGTCATGGATGTTGGTTGAGTGTTTTGGGGGTATCTTGTTCCTTGTTTAGCTATTCTGTCTTCTCTTTCATTCCCTGGAATGTTTATTTGTCCTGGTATCCATTGAAGTATAAGTTTGACAGCATGAGCAGTCAGAAAGTTTGTAATAGTTTTTAAAACCATATCTTCCTGTAACATTCATAAGTTAATACATGTACTGTCACTGTCAAAAACCCACAATGATCACACCAATATAATAGATTCAGTCAAACTATGACTGTACTATTCCCAGATAAAGATGGAATACACCAGAAATCTTGATCTTTGGAACTCGAGCTATATTGCATTATTTAAAGTGTAATTAAAGCACCAGCATAAACTACAGATATTTTAGAATAGTCAGTGAGGGCTGGAGGTAGGGGGTGCATTTTCTTTTTGCATCATGTATCATTGCTTTATAAAATTACTTAAAAAATGAAGATTGGGGGTACTATAAAGGAGAACAGGATATAACTTAAGGGGGGCGTTAATTGACAAAACTTTACTGTCTGCCAATTTTTATTTTCAGTATGTTTCTACATGTATAAAATAAAACTCTTAATACAAAACTGTCCTACGCATCATCTGTCCATGACAATCACCTGCAATGGCGAATATTTTTTTTTCATTTGCTCCGTTGCGTTCTTCCTTTATTTTGTTTCTATCCAACGCGACAGCGTAAAGTCTATTATCCGACCAAAACAGAAATAAAAACTGCCGACCAGCTTTTCGTAATTTTCAAGGATGAGCGAGAGAAAGGGTAGCCAGTGTGTCCCTCCGACACAGTTAATTTGCCAGTGATCATCCACGCCACAAGCACAACAGAGAAAGCGGGAGATGGTGAAAGGAACATTTGGGCGTAGAGCACAGACAGTGCCTTTCTCCAAAGGCTGTTCTGTATAACTGAAGAGGGTAAGAGTTGTCATGAGGAAAACGTTAAGGCTCCAACCTATGTTTCTCACATTGAAAACTAAGTAACCTTCGCTGTCTACATGTCTCCGCCCGTTAGGTGCAAATGAAGAACCCAATGACGTGAGGGTGAAATTGAAAGACAGACAGAAAAAAATGTAGAGAGAGAGACAGAGGGAATGACACAGTGAGAGGAGAGAGAGGAGGGGATGGTGGTGATAAGATGAATTTTAAAAGTGTCTAGACAGTATACGGCAAATCACCTTTGGTTGATTTTTTTTAACATATTCTACCTTACATTGGTGGCAATCTTTGCTGTTAGTACGTTAAGCTAAGAATAGGGAACGTTTTTTGTGCAGGAGTGTGTGAGAAAGACTTTAAAAAAAGATGCTACCAGTGGAAACCTTTTTTTTTTTTAATGCCTGCTTATCAGCTATAAAACCTGCTGTTTACAATTGTTTTCTTTCTACAAATTGCCGTTTCATACCATTGATTGTTCGGCAACAGATCTAACTTTATCTACAAAAGGAACTTCCATGCTCCATGGAGGTCAAATATCCAAGAGTGTGGTTATAGAAACTTGTAAACAGCTTGTGGGCTGATGACCATCTACACGAGAAGAGAAACTTGTACAGTTGTAGAAAAATGATCGCAGTAGAATTTTTTTTTTCATTTTCCATGGCAACCATCTGTGCATGGCGACAACTTTTGTCTATGATCTTTGGTGGTTGCCATACCAATATGTTCTTAAGTTGAAACAGAAAAATTCTCTCTAGTCTAAACCTAAGTTACAAACTAGAACAAACAAATAATATTAGAAATTATATACAGACCCTCTTACAGTTAAATTTGTGATTCTGATACTGTCAATATCATGGAAACTTGTTAAAAAACCTCATATATTGCAATTTAGATAATTCGACTGTTTAACTTTAAATTTGGACAACTAGGATAATCAAGAGACATAAATTACAAGCCATGCAAAAATGTGTTGCCTAAAGCATACAACGTGCAAACCAAGAATAAATTATGTATTTAAATATCTTAAACATATTAACTGCACTCTAAGTCCCTGGCAACAAAATGAAAACTTGTGGATAGAGTGAGAATGTTATTATAAAAACATCTTTTCACTAACTGCAATGTAATTTTAAAAATTTGATAACTACATTTCTTTTTAATTCATGAGGGTAATACATTTTATCCATACAGTACTTTTTATTTCCTTTTCTTGTTATTTTTTGCTTCCATTTTGAGGAAAAAAATTATACAACTTATCAAACTGCATTGTGGTCTATATTTATCCAAATGAAACAAAACAAAAAAACCTCTTTCAATATCCTGTTAAACCTCATGGAATAACAACATGTTTTGTAGGGGGAAAATATAATAAAGACTTTCTTTTTCTTTTTTTTTGTTCATTTTTTTTTTCAAGTTCTCACAATATCACAATGGCCAGTTGATTAGGTACAACAACCAAATGAATGGTAAATTTAGAATAATTATAATAATGGCAATAATAATAATAATAATAATAATAATGATAATGATAACATGAGTAAGCTGTTCATATAAAATGTGGAAAGCTAAGTAAAGCATCTAATTCATTAATATTCTTTTGTCTATTTTGTACTCTCATCTTCTGAAAATCTTAATGAACTAAAAATTTTTCACATTGCTTTTCTCATACAAAAACAAAATTGTACATATGTATGTAGCACACATCTAAATACAAAAACAACAAAAAACTCCAAAAAGGTTAAAAATATTATGGTCTTCTTAACTAATTGATTACATAAGATTGTAAGATGTAAACTTCATTCACAATATTTTAATTTGTTTTTTAAGCTCGAAACTTTTTTTCCGGCATTTTTTAAGGTTTTGTTATTTTCAAATTATTTTATCCTTACACCTGCTGGTTGCATAATCTTGTCTCTTATATTACAGCCATAGAGAGTGACACACAAACTACCACAAACACAGAACCATGGGAAATACCACACAAATCATATCATTACTTTTTTTATAAATAGGATTAATGCTTTCATTACCAGAGACACAAAGAATTTGGCCTCACTATTCACCAAAATCAAATAAACATATTTTTCTTCTTAACTTATAGCAACAAATGTGTAAAATTAAACAAGAATTTCAAATTTTTGGATTTTTTTAACATTTGTATGCATATCATCATATTTAGTTCTTTGAGAACAATACACATTTCACTACAAGTACACATATCTCCTTGTAACCAAGACATGCACTGTATGAAAAATAATGTGCATAACATAGAAACATGGTTTTACAATCAAAACTTTCTTTTGCACACCATTTGAATTATTTTTTTTTAAATATATTGCACAATAATAAAAATAACATTTCTTTGTTTCTTCATGGAAAAAACACATTTTATATATTGAAAAATATATTCCCAAATAAATACTGAGTATCCATTTTCATCAATTCCCACCAACAATTATGTATTCTATGGATGAACCAAAACAATAGCAAAGAGTGTGTCATTTTCAAGGAACTCTAAGCATCAAAATCAGTTTGTTTGTTTTTTTTTGTTTTTGTTTTTTTTTGTTTTTTTTTACTTTGATTACTACAAAAAAATGCAAAAGACACAATTATTTATTTAATTACATTCTGCTCTAAGTTGCAATGGCTGTTAAAGTGGCCCTTTCGTTTCTGACCTTGCATACTCTAATAACGTGCTGGCAGAGATTTTCAACCCTGGCCACAATACTTTTGGTCCAAATCGGCGAGTATTTGCTTTTGTCTAATCCTAAGTGTAAAATGTGAGGGGACCAGCGCTTGACAGCAGAATGTGGTTTAAAGCTTATGAAACTTGGATTAACTTCCATAGCCAACCCAAGTCTGTTCCAAATTTTCTTTTACGAGTTAAAAGGAACTTTTTACCCAATTAAATTCAGTTGATGATAGGAGTTGCCCAAAAAGTTGGATTCAAGAAACTTACTCTCTGCTTGGCACCATTGCTAAGTTGTCAGTAAGCTTTTCATTTTGCCAGCCAAGGCTAATGTAGAGAATTAGTGAAATTCCAAGAAATGTATTTTAAGAACAGGTACTAGATCAAAGCTAAATCATTTTTAACAAGAAAAGGTACTGCAATAGTAAATAAGGAGCCATGGCACTATACTCCCTGTAAAAATGATCAGCAAACTTATGTCTAACTTTATCAGATTGCTGCAAATTTGCTGCCAGGTGGCTGGAAAACTAAAGGACCACTGGTTAACAGTCATATTCTTTTCATTTTTTTAAATATTTACATTCATAAAAGCTCTGGCAATGTTAAAGAAGGTAGAGTTTGGTCAACACAGTTGACCCAGAAATTTGCACAGGTGGAGTGGTATTGGCGACCAGCATATGTCAGCTTTGAACAGTCAGAAGAGGCAGGCTGTATAAGACTTTTCGCTAGAGATGTATCCACACTGAGCAGGCATAGACCACAGGCTAAATTCTTGCTGACCTCCGAGTCAGATTTGAGAACACAGTTGTCAAAGATCAGGGTTGATGAGTCAGGCTTTTGGCGAAGTGAATAGGAGAAACATATTTGTGTTGTTTGTCATTATTTTTTTTAAAAGTGGGTGAGTGAAATGCTCAATGGCTAAATTCAGATTATTAACTAGATTTTTTTTTAATTGATTTCATAAATCCAACCTTTTAAGCAAAATTTAAAAAAATAACTCGACAACTTAGGATCTAACTTACTTTTCTTCCTCTTTTATTTTAATTTTTCCTTTTTTGTTGCAAAATATGAAGGTTTAAAATTGTGAAGTTCGTCCCATGCTCGGCAGAACAACAAGGAACCAAGATTTAGGATCCTGATTGCATTACGCAAACAGCATTGGGGAGGTGGGTTTCTACTACTTTTGCCGTGACTCAAAAGCCTCAGCTACCTATTGAATAAATTATTGCTAATAAAAGATCTGCCAATGATTTAGGATCTTGGATTAAAGAAGGGTATTAACAATTTTGAGACAGTAACTGACCATTATTTAACTGATAGGTCTAGACCTACTCTGTAAGTCTTGCCTTTACTTACCTCAAATAAATTTCATTTTAAAAAAAGGATTCTTGACTTTCTGGGTGCAAAAATGTAACTTCTTCTATACAGAATCATAAAAGTGAAAAGTTCCCTCGATTGAGATACTTACAAGAAGTGAAACTCCGACCAGAAAAGCAGTCAAGTTGTTCCAAGCCAAGTCAATATTCTTCAAAGTCTGCTCCAGTTCAGTAGTGGAAATGGCTGGTGGAAATAGAAGAAGTATTGGCAATACATTATTCCAAGCTGCTATTTTAAATGATGAATATCAATGAAGATTTACACCAAATACATTTAACGCATAATTGAACTCCATAGCTTTCACATGTTGAGAAGTTTAATGCAATATAGTAACATATTATTTGGAAGACTTAATATTAAATCAAAAGCTCTGTATTGAGACCTCTATCAAAGCTAAAGAGTAAAGATCCGCAATAAATCCACATCTTTGTTAGATGAGGATTTACAGCAAGGAATTTCTGAAGGTACAAAAGGGTATAAATATTCACTATCCTTTCAATCTGAGCAGTGAAGAGGAAGAAGAAAAAGATGAGCCATTGAGTTCAAAGAAGTTAAAATTATTGGTATGCTAACCAACAATAGTCAAAACAAAGCTAAGCTGAAGACACCCATACCCTATTCATGACCTCTTTGAAAGCAGAACAGGTATAAGTAATTCAAAGATAATTTTTTGAAAGACAGCCTGACAGCAGCATAAAATTCAAGGTTTACCTGTGGAAAAACATTATTGTAAATTGACAGCAATGATTCGCATAATGAGGCTGAAAAGAAATCCTTCCTTACCTGTTGATCTCATAGAAGTCATTACTCGACATACAACACGGTAAACTTCAACTATACCTGCGGAAAAATTGGGATTGGTATTATGATAAAGTGAGAAGAAGAAAAAAAAGGCAAATTTCTTCACTTTTAAATTTTTTAGTGATAAGACCAGATGATTTTTTTATTTTGTAGAAACAAACATGTTTTCCATTCAAACAAATAAAAAATGTCTACACCCTTTCATTTCATTCCTCATATAATATATATATGTACTTTCAAATATGGTATAAAAGAGTCCATATACAATGCTATTACACTCTCCACAATACAGATTCTTTGCTTAATAGGTTTTAAAAAAAAAACAGCAAAAAAACTCGATGATAGGTAAAAATTGCAAAAAAGATTTGCTCTGCGGTGTTTTCCTATATTTTTTTTGGTTGATTTTGAGTAGGAGATCTATTTGTATTACTTCTGAAGATAACGAATGTGTAATGCATAGATCAAAATCCACATAGTGCTAAGAGTGCAAATATAAAATTAGACCCTACTTGTAATATATTGAGATCCTTGGTTTGACTTGAGCACTTCATTGCAGACAGATGAACTGCTGACTGTATTAAATAAGGTATTGGCCTCAGTGATCACTTGGCAGCAGTTGAGCAAACAACGTTCCCATTCATATCCATATCGGTCACTGCCCTGTAGAATATAAATGAGGAGAACAAATACTATTTTAATCTATATGAAACATGGGTTTTTGGAATTAGACTCACTTCTAAAAAGTTTCTCAAAAACTTGATTGTGATATAAATGATAAATTAAACATTTTCATGTTTTGAATAGATGTATAATCTTAATGTCGCAACTGATATGCATTATTTTACAAGCAAAATTATATATACTGACTGTATGTACTATAATATTAATCTAAGAAAAGACAACATTGAAGCTTTATCTGTAAACAAAATTTTGTGTTAACAATTAGGCTTTGAACATCACATATCAACTGGGAAATTGTACTGTTTTTTTTAAATAATATCTTTCACTGTGCAAAGAAATACATATAAGCACCTCAATTTTAGGCTGATAATTAGCCAGCAGACATCTTTTGGATACAAGACTCAGAATGTAAACAAGAAGTATAATCACAGTCCACATCACACTCAACAAGTTTTCTTATTTATTTTTAATAGTTCGTTGGATACAAAGTGCTACAATTCTAGTGCCTCCATCTATATTATTATTGTATACACCTAGATGTGTTGAGGCAGTCACAACTCTCATTCTTCAACCTTCACCTTTTCTCTGCGATTCTTTTCCAACCACATACACACACACACACATTCAACGTTTTAATATCATGGCGGGTTGATCTCTTTGATCCCCTATCCTGCTCAGAGATGAATCGTTATTTTTTAAAGATAATTAACTAATGACAAAAAAGAAATAAAAATTGAGATTTTTTATCTGTTTGTTGAATGTAGGATGTTCTTTGAGTCAAAGTTCGTTGGGTTAGAGTTGTTCTATAGTATTGTTAGTAGTGTTCTAAAATGTGCAGATGCATTGAATTTTTAAAGAAACACACTATTACCTGAAAATTAAGCGGTAAGACCAAAAATTAAATGTAAAAGCAGATACACAAATTGATCTAAAGATATGTTATATAGCATCTTAATATAACTGTGGGATAATTGGCACTTCGATTATAGATCTAGATTCTATATCAAGATTAATTGAAGTCTTATAGATTTAGATTCTATATCAAGATTAATTGAAGTCTTAGTGGCAAAACATAGTCACAATGAATTAAGTTACCCATCATGTTGTTCATCGAGACCCTACCTTACATTAAATTTCAATATCTTGACTACAATGTAGACCTAGTTACAAAATCTATGCTCACCTGAGCTTCATTTTCTATATTGTACTTGTCACCAAAATCAGGCATTGTTGCCAGCAACTCCTGGGGTTTAATAGGATGGTGCTCTGTCAGAGGTGGTTGAATGGATTCTGAAAAAAAAAATATATATATATAATCAAGTGAAAGAACATAACATGTACAACATATATATGAAGAAAATTTGTAGAGAGCTTTTAGTTAAGTTGAGCTCTATTAGCTTTATTCCTTTCCAGATTTAAATTTCTGACCTCTTAATGCAGTTATACAAACTCCTCCTCAATTATTAAAAGCATAGTTCAAACATGTGCAGAGTTCTCACAGCAACTAAAAGAATTTAGTACAATGGCAAGTTTTATAGACACTTTCTCTGCAGTTCTGGTGAATCGTTTTGTTAAGGTAACTCCAAAACTCACCCAAAATATCTTTTTTTGTGATGAGATTTTTCATTTTTAAAATGATCTGAACTTTTATTTTACACAATGCCTGCACTTTCAACTAAAAAACAAATCAACTTAGGGCTGGGAATTTTCTTGAGACTTATTCTAAAGATTTAGGTGCTGCAATAAAAAGTGCCTATATCTTAAATGGCTGAGGAACAATATCAATTATTCTTTTTAATACCAAATTTACCAACCCTAATTGTATGTTGGGGGATCAAAAAAGAACCCAAGGACTTGTAAAATTTCAATTTTAATAAATTTAAAGTTAGGTGTTTTTTTTCTTTATTTCAGGTAAACTCTTTTGAGATTGTATTTATTTATCAAATATCCATTTTAGAAAGTAAGAGCCCACAGGGATCCCATGACGTACTGAAATGGGTACAATACATGACATTATAATGGGGGTTAGTCCAAAGAGTACTTTCAGAGAAAGTCATTTTTTTAGAAATGATATTTGACTAAAATACAAATTTTAAAAAATCAAAAACAATATACAAATAATTGGAAAAACCTCAGATTATAGAAAAAAGGTTCGGAAGAAAAAAAAAAGACATCTAAAGTAAAAAATAAGTAAAAATTTACCTTCTTTGTGGAATTGTCCATCACTTGGCTCCTGAGGGTAACCCTTCTGCTCTAGACTGTCTGTGGACTTGGATTTGCCGTCCACACTTGACATCGAGTGGCTGTCACTACCCGAGCAGTCTCCAAGATGTGAAGCTGAACGAAGCTCTAGACTGTGAACTGATCCGCTCTCCTCTTGCGTTTCTTTCACTGCAACATATATGAAGTAAATAAAAGAATATATCAATCGAGTGAGGTTTAAAAAAAAAAAAAGAAAGATGTTGATTTATATCCCACTGTTACCCATGAAATATTTCTAAACTTTTGGCTACAGTCACAGGGTAAAAGAGCTACAACAGTAGAGATGGAGAGGAGAGAGAGTAGAGAAAGAAGAGAGAGATAGATAGATAGATAGAGAAAGAGAGAGAGAGAGAGAGAGAGAGAGAGAGAGAGAGAGAGAGAGAGAGAGAGAGAGAGAGAGAGAGAGAGAGAGAGAGAGAGAGAGAGAGAGAGAGAGAGAGAGAGAGAGAGAGAGAGAGAGAGATTTTGAATTTTTTTTTCACATCATCACATTTAAATTTACATGGCAACAAAAATTAAGTAACAAACCAAACCTTAATTACATTGATCACCGATGAATGAATACATTTTTTGTGTTTTTCATACAAAAGTCAAACCTTTACGAGTAGCTTGGGATTGTGTATATATAGCCCTATTCACAGTATGGCCATAAACACTGTATGTAGTTGCTGGTATCTGATTCTGCATCATATCATCCAAGTCATATCCACGAGAAAAGTCCTCCTCATCCTCATCATTCTCAAAGTCCATAGGTGGTGGGCCAAATCCATCATCATCATCCAGTGATGGCTGAGACTTTTTTCTTCAAAGCGTAATGTAAATACAGGGGTATAATAATTATTAAGCAAGTTTAAGATTTATACAATAATGCAGTATACCTATATAATCATGTACTTGAAATTTTCTTTACAGGTAAAATTTGTCAGATTTTTAAAAAATCCTATAGATGGATTATAAATATATAATTAAACTGTATAAGAGTCTATAATTTTGTCCTTTAGAAACTGTATGTTTCCATCTCCTCCACTGATCTCTCAATCTGTGCCTAATTCAAAGGTTTAACTTCAAAGATTGTCTTCTGGCCATTTTAAACTAGCAACATTTGATGTTCTTTAATATTTTCTTGTAATTGTACATGTCTATTCACAAAACAAGGATGAATAGTAGCTAACATAAAACTTAAAAATAAGTGAAAGATTTAAAGGCATAGAAGATCAAATTTTGTTGCGCCTAGCTTACAAAGACATAAAAACCAATTTCTAGAATGTAAACAGAAAATTTTTTTTTTTTTTTAAACTCAATACACACCTCATCTTATTTGTAGGCTGGAGCTGCTGCTGGGGCAGCTGATAGCTTGACAGAGTGGTTGGATCATCTCGTACTTTGAAGAGACCAAGAATCTCATTAGTGCCCAAGTTTTGTTTTTTGATGGTAACAAAGTTGTTGTCAGGCTCCCGGTCTACAACGTCATCTGCTTCACTGTTAAAATTACACCAGTTTTCCTCTCCAATAGTGTCAGCACTAGCCGGTGTAGCCATACTTGAAAAATCTCCCCAATCATCACTTTCTTTATTGGAGTCCATAGCAGGAAAATGAACCCCCTCCAAAGGGTTAGATGTCGATATGGAGCTGCTTGAGTATTTACCCCAATCCTCTGTAACACTGTCTGAAGTTGATGTGTCGTTTACAGAAGTAAATTGCTCAGCCTTTGACACATTGTGAACAAAGCCATTTCCTAAGGAAGAGGATGGCGACGGAACAGGGTCACTGGTTGGTGGGTTAATGAAGCCATAGCCAAACTGAGGTTTCTTTACTGTGTGCAAGGAATCTGAGGAAGATGCACTATTAAAGAGCATTGTCTCTAACTTATCCCCTGTTGCATGGGTTTCTCCAGGACCTGGAAATAAATCAGAGATAGAAAGAAGATGAGCGAGTAGCAAGAAAAAATAAGTAGGAAACTTGGAGCAACTTATTTAGGTGTGAAAAATCAACGGATGCAATAACATTTCAGCTGTTAAGGGAGTAAAATAGGCTAAAATTTCTATTAACCCTTTCACTGCTACATATTATCCCTTCCTCCCCCCACTTCCCCCTTTGCTGTAAACAAAACAAAAATGCTCTCCGCAGATTATTGCATGTACGGCCTTCGTTCACAGCACAGTGAACAGATTAAATATACAAGACTATATGATAGTTAAATTCATATCATTTAATAAGATCTTTGTTCATGAGTAAACACAAAGAAGAAAACAATGTCATGTAACTCATTGAGAAGTCTGTTGAAAGGAGGTTTGAAAGAGTGAAACCTACCAATCTCATTAGATAAATCTGTGGTACTGTTTGGAGAGCCGCTATTAAACAGAGATCCTATGGTGTCCGTTTTGTTAAAGAGTGTCAAAATGTCCTCCTTGCTGGTCTTTGGTGGAGCAGAAGAAGGTTCTGCCGGAGCCTGGGTGTTTTCTGCTGGTGCTGAGACTTCTTGAGAAGCTGGGGCTGTGGCAAAGTCAGCCCAGTCCTCGTCTACCTCTGTCTTTACAGGGAGGTTGTCCTCGGCACCATGGCCAATCTTCGGCACTTTTTCAAATGCTGAGGGCTGGATTTCTATATCGTCTTGCAAGCTGAATGCTCTCAGGGCATCATACTTATCTTCTTCTTTAATCAAAGACACATCATTGGCGTTACTATTCGTAGAGTTTGGATTTTCAACTGCTGATTTGAAATCAGAAAAATCACTGTCTTCCTCAGCTGTTGAGAGATCTGGCTGGGTAGTTCCGTGTGGCTTCTTTGATGTGGGGAGTGAGGTATTCAAGGGGGGAGGAAAAGACACTTGACTCATGTTAAAAGAAAGATTATTGTTGTTCCTTTGAATTGAAAGCCCAGATGTAACTGCTGGAATATTTGCTTTGTTTTCACCAAGGTTTAATGGCACAGGTGAAATGTCTTGTGGAGTTGCCATATCAAGGGTAGCATGAGGTGCCTGAATAGACGGAAAGGGGCAGTGCAAAGGGCTACCACTGGGAGCTTGTTTCTTCTGGTTGTTGAATTCCTCCACATAATTCTCAAAGTTGCGAATGTCTTCATTCTCTGACTGCTCTGATGTTGATATCTGACTCAGACTGTCACGACCATCAGTGTAGTAATCTTCTTCAAAGCTTGGAGAAGTATGGCCTAAAGATGGAAAATGCAAAAAAATTTGAATTAAGGGTGTATATCCTATGACAGAAAAAAGTAAGAATGAAATGATATAATTGTGTAATAATAAAAACAATAGAGTTTATGAGAATCAGAAAAACTTTAACAAAGCTTTACACATATAGAAAAATATTATGATCGTTGTTTTCAAACTCTTAAATTTATATTCCAAACTATTTTCTAACCATGAGTAATGGGGGAAAAAATGAAAAAGGGGCTGTCAACCACCATATTTCTATATCTCACGCAAATGTTTTAAGAGATTATCAATCATCCTCTTCAAAATATGATGCATTAACATAGCTAAATCAGACAACTCAAGTAACGATCAGAAAATAAAATTGTGTTGTCGTTATTTCTCTTTATCTCAACATGCAGAAAGAAGAAGCTGGCGGCATAGTTAAGAAAGACATATGATATGTATTTCATTAATCCACAAAGGCATCGATGGAGAAACATATTCCAGAAGTGACACCAAGTACGATGATAGATAATGTAATTTTGGGAAATGTCTGGTCACCTCCAAACTGAACAATGGATGGATGGTATCAAATCTTGCCAGATAGCATTTGAACCGAGAGGGTTAAAATTATTGTCTTTTGAAGAGAACATACATTTAACTAACAAGAACACATAAACACCAGAACATTCAGAGAAAGCTTTAAAATATACAATACAAATATGGAGGATCATTGAAGGTCTTTCAACAGATACTGCAATGTGTTGGATTTTGTAAATTGCTACTCTGTCATCTATGTTATTGATGAATTTAAAGAGAATGGCATCTAAAGAAAAAAAGATTCTCGTGCCCAGTAACCTGCAATAAAACTTATATCTCATGAAAATATCTTTCATGCTTCCTGGGTATTGTGCAAAGCATAAAAGGACTTGTTGAATGAGGAAAAGAATAAACATGTCAGGAAATGAGTCAGTGGGATACTTCACATGCTGCTGCATTTACAAATGAGACCATTGTTCTTTTCTTTTTAGATGTCACAAAAAATACATGTATTTTGAAAAAGCAGATGCATATGATAATGAATAATCTAAACATGTTAGTATTTAAAACAATACCACAAGGGACATTTTTTAACATCAATTTCATTAAAGTTTATGTTCACAGATTAATTCTAACAAAATAATCAAATGAAACTTGCTACAATCGTTTAAACAATCAGAAAAATTGACATTGCTAACAAAACTATATTATGATGAATAAATAAAAATTCTTCACATTAAAAAATTCACAATTTTACAATGGCACTATTTTGGGTATTTCTGTGGGCTTAGCCCAGAACCAAGAACTCAATACACAAGTCAAAACTGTCTCTTCACCTACACTGTTACATAGTCACATTTATGTACATGTTCATTGTATAATTCCATTCTGGCAAACAATCTAATGCTGTAACGGAAATGTAGTAGAACATTTTTGAATTTACATATTACTCTGAAAAAAAAAAAAAAAGAGTTAGAGTTCACAGCCACAAAGCAATAAGCTTAATTGTAACAATTTTAAGACTCAAAATCAACATCAAATGAGTAATCCCTGGAGAGGTGCCGACCTTTATGTTGTAACTTTGAGAAGATATTCTTAGCATGAGTCTCATATTAAAACACTGCTGTGAGTGAGTACATGTTTCAGTTTGTAAGACTTAATAAATGGCATTAAAAATGTGTATCTTGCACCATTCTAAAGTATTTATGTGAGGGTTATTCGATTACGAATATATTCATGCTAAAGATACCTTCATGAAACTAAGAAAAGCTTTCAATTTGACCTTTGTGTCAACAACAACAAAAATCACATACATGCAAATGTCAATCAAGCTTCAATGTGCATCATAACAATCTTTATGATAATAAAAACAATACAAAGCTCCATGCACTTCTTTACTCTCAAGTTTTGGTCTAACTAGGCACATTAATCTACACTACCAGTACCTTTTCTTACCTGTCAAATTTTAGTACAATTATTACAGTCATTTAAGTTGTTATCATGAACACACAAAAATCTATAGATAGTGTATTAGAATTACAACAATAATATTGAGCTTTGTTTTTACAAGTTCATCAAAACATTTACTGCAGAACATATTTATTCATTAAATTGTTCGTTTGTTTTTTGTTTCTTTGCTGTGTTTTGTTTAGTTTTATTTTATTTTTTGGTTAAATTCCATGTGTAAGAGGATCTGATAGAACACAAGGCATTAAAACAAAACAATGTAAATGCTGAAAACATAAATAAAAAAGGTATCAAGGATACATAGCATATACTCCAGGGTTTTGGAGAGGATATATTCAATTAGACCCAAATAAAAATCTCCACAGAAGTTTAAAGAGTCCAAAATCACTCTTCAGAAGCATTTTGTTATGCATTTGAATTGCAAAAATATGCACATTAACTATTGCAGTGGTTAAACACAGGCAAGGAGGACCCAGCCAGAAAAAAAAATTAGATTAAAAAATTAAAGCATACTACATTTCATTGCTTCTTTTATCTGAGTATATGGTTTCTATTGATGAAAAACAGTTGTTTTTTTTTATGAAAAAAGGGCATGTGGAGATAGAAGATAATGTATAATAGAATTTTCATAGAATTATGATTCTATCCACATATCATTTTTGTTCAATAAAGGTTGTGTGTACACAATAAAAATGTTTTTCATAAATGACAGTGATATTGTTGCTGATTGCAATAATAAATACCTACTGAATGCTGATTGCAATAATAAATACCTACTGAATGCTGATTGCAATAATAAATACCTACTGAATGCTGATTGCAATAATAAATACCTACTGAATGCTGATTGCAATAATAAATACCTACTGAATGCTGATTGCAATAATAAATACCTACTGAATGCTGATTGCAATAATAAATAACTACTGAATTATTTCATAACCCTCACTTTCCAACAATAACTGATCTCAGTCTTGGGGCCCGTCCACAATATAATCTATATAGTGCTGACGTTGGAAGTTAAACCAACAACTCAACTGTGTATCAGTGATTAGGAAATCGTCTTCTTTTTCATTTTCTTATCATTTGGCATGCTGGGATGAAACAGTTATAACATTATATATAATTTATAACACATGGGTGTACTTTTTGAAGGAAGCAAATCGTGCCTGAAACATCATCATGTTTGCATGTTTGAACAATTTGACATAAAACTCATTTAAATTATATGAAACATTCACACAGAATGTGAATCATGGCACTATGTAATTGCTCTTGCTGTTGTCATTTTTTAAAGGCTAATAAGAAAGAGAGTGTTCTTTTGCAACACCAAAAATGAAAAAAAAACAAAAACTTGCTTATGTGAACTTGGTCCTCATCAAAGTAAATGTAGACGAGGCAATATATCCCTTCACTCTATTTTTAGATACTTTCACTTACTGCAGCCTGCTTAAAAATCTCTAACATTGTTTACATCAAAGAAGCATTTGTCAAATAGACGTGAAGAATAGCCATACATGGGCTCAATTAAATCAAAGGTCTTACACAATTCTTTGCATCATCAATTTTACATCTTCATTGTTTCCTATGATGCTGAAATTATATCTAAAACCACAATCTCATAAGCCCTGCAAAAAACTTGGGTTAAACAAAGATCACATCTGAAGACCACAGGGAAAAAACCGGACATGTCACATCTGGCAAGTTTTTACTTATTTGAATTTTAAACTTTGAAAAGCTGTCATCTATTAAAGGATATGTTTTTTTATACTGCTAATTTTAGGTGAGATGTCCGGTTTTTCCATACCACTCTTTACCGTTATGATAAAATTAAGCACCCTTTATAATCTAAGGGGCATAACATCAAATTTGTGACATGTCCGGTTTTTCCCCTGTGGTCTTCATCTATGATCAGAGGTATCATCAAACACAGCAAAGCTACTTCAGTCACTATTTTTTCAACTTATATTACATGTAAAAGATATTTATAGAACTTAAAAAGAAAAAAAAAGAAGCGAAAAGGGTTCTGGGCTAGCTGCAACGACTGAAAAAGTAAAGGAACCCATTCCAATCTCAACTACAAATATTTTTTTTTTTACAAAACACACAACAGCAAACACCAATTCTGATATGATGCTGAAGAATTGATGTACAAGAAAACACTGAGAACAGCGAGCAGATCTAGCTGAGCAAACTTGCCTGTGGAGGAACCACTGCTACAGAAGAAAGAACGCACATTGTTCCCATATTTGTCATCCACAACTGGCATCCCTGTGTGACACACTGACTCCAATTCATTCTGGAACTGCTGCTGTTGTGTTTGTTGTTGTGGTTGCTCTAACTGTTGTAATTTATTGTGAGGGCAGCAGGTTTCTTTGTTTTGTTGAGTTATGTAGTGTTGAGAATGCACAGGGAGGACTGTAGAAGCGCAAGGAGTGACAATATGCGACTTGTTTATACAATTAAATATCAAAGTCCCATGCTATTGAAAGTTTATGATTCATGAAAAAAGAGATTTTAAAGCCATTACAAACTCAGGTCAGAAAAAAAAAGTTCAGTTTACAGGATCGTTGTATAATATTCAGGGCACCCTCAAAGAAAAAAGTGGTAACAAAGTCTTAACCAAGCATTCTATCTTTTTTATTTTTTTAAATTTCAGTTTCATTGACTTTTTTCGTAAGGTACAGGGATTACAAACAATTAACATGAAATCATGCTTGACCAAGGTAAAGATCTGCAACAGAGTACCAAATTTCATACTTAAGGTCTACGTGTTTTGTTTCTTTTTTAAAAAGCAAAAAACATTTCTTCGGAGGCTCTTCTAAAAAAAAAAATGAATCCTGTAAAAGATCATGGATTTATGTGTTTGGGTAAAAAAGGGTTAAGTGAAACTCTAATTTTAATTTTTTTTTTTTTTTTCTTAGTCTCCAAAGCATGGGGATTTATCAAACTTTGAGACTGTAAAATGAATCTTGTTTTTTTAAGCATCACTCTTACTTTTGTTTGGTGGTTGCTGCTGGGCAGGGACAGAGGCTGCTTGAAAGTCGGCAAAATCATCTTCCTCAGGTGTGGCACTTAGAGGGTTTGGTTGGGCAGGCTCAGGTGCAGTCACACCTACTCAGTGATTATAATAACAGTAACTTGACAACTTTTACAGCGCAGATTGTAATGAACTCCTTAAAACTCCAGAAGAATACTCCCAGCCTCTTTTAATATTCTTATACAACCAGATGTCGTCATTTACTCTAGGCCTAGAATAATAAATTTTGTTTCTTTAAGAACCCTCTCTGCCATTTTACAGTTCTACTAGGAAGTTTTTAATTTTTGAAATGGCATTTTGAGATTAACACTTGGTCTTTTCACTGGGGAATTAAAAGAAGTGCTCTGGCAAACTATGATAATAATAGGTAATAAGACCTGTTTCCAATACCAATTTCATACTTGAAACTCCTGACTAAATAAACGGTAGTTTCTTACAATAATCTCCTCAATTAAAAGCATGCATTTTTTTTTATATTCTAGTTATTGACATTGAATCTATTTAGTTTTATCATTGTGTAGAGATTCTCTTTATTTCGCCCCACTATTTTTAAATATCATAGACAATAAAGCAAGGCAATATCAGTAGTCATTTAAAGATACTTCCTATGTGCTATCTGTGTAAGTGGAAACTAAAGTCATTGGATCCCAATAACAATTTTTTTTTTTGCGTTTAGAGATCAATCTCTTAAATCAACAAACAAAATTTGTGTGTAAAAGGAAAAAAAGAAATACAATGTTTTCCCCTTTAACTTAGAAGAATAACGTTTATTTTCCATTTTAGCTTTAAATTGTACAAAAATATTCAAAATATTTAAAGTTATACCTTGACCAGCAGCAAATATTGGAACTGGAGGCTCGGGGCACCTTGACAATATTTCCAATGAAATTGTGTTGACATTGTTCTGAAAGAATGAGCGGTAAAATGTGTCTTTAAAAGAATGTTATAATGTGATAATTTGTGTGGGAAGTTTGAAAAATGTCTCTTTCAATCACTACTTATGTAAATGTCTTATCTATATTTACATCTTTTGAAAAATCACTACCATATAAATCAGCACCAAATGTTATCTCAGCAATCATAATGGTTATGTTTGTGAAAAAGAGTTACATAATTTTAGAGATAAGACTAGGGAAAGGGTGAGACAGACTAAGAATAGGGTAAGAAATAAGTTCCACTGAGAAATGAGAATTGGTTACGCTATCAGCCCTGAGGGTATTCTGACAGAAGAATCATTTATTAACCTTATTAAAAGCAAAATCTGGTGAAACAAGCATAACCTCCAACACATTTTGCTTAATAAGTGTCTAAACAACTTCAAAAAGAAAGAGAATAAGCCAACTCATTGATGGTAATTTCTTGCTTCACTAAAGTCCAGCTTTGCTCTTTGCCCTACCCATGTTTATGCTAGGAAAATAAAGTCAATTATTACAACAACTGTATCTTTTATGTATCATTTTTACCTGAGTCAAGGCAATGAGGGCCAAAACAGCCCATAGCTCTTGTTTAGCTAACTGACCAGGTGTAACAGTGTTGGACAAAGACCAGATCTGGGCAAGCTTCTCTCTTGGCAAGCCACTCATCAGAAGAATTGGGTAAAGACGCTCAGTTGAAATTTGCTCATTACTGTTGACAAACACAAAAATATGCATATATGCACACTATTCTACTGACAAAGGATGCAAAGGCTTCACATAATATGCTACAGTTTGTCGGAAAACATGTGACTGGTTCTTTGGGAAAGAATTAAACATTTGATATTCTCTATTACAATCCAACAAAACTGTCCATTAATGACAAAGATTTAGAGCAATGGTTCCATAACAAAAAAATGCAATATCTAGAACTTATAATAAATCTAACGTACACCAAAGATGCTTCCCAAACTTGTTTGTAGACAGGAGGTAGTTGGTCCTCTTTAAAATAGTACCAATTAGGCAGACCAGAACCTGCAGCTGGTTGTGGTACTGGCTGCATCTGAACTTGGTGTTGTGGTACCTGATGCATCTGAGCTTGGTGTTGTGGTACCTGTTGCATCTGAACTTGGTGTTGTGGTACCTGATGCATCTGAGCTTGGTGTTGTGGTACCTGTTGCATTTGAGCTTGGTGTGGTACCTGTTGCATCTGAGCTTGATGGTGCGGTACCTGTTGTATTTGAGCTTGTTGGTGTGGTACCTGTTGCATCTGAGCTTGTTGTTGGAGCTGTATCTGAGTTTGCTGTGATATATGCATCTGAGCTTGTTCAGCTGTCAGTGGTACCACACTTACTCCTGGTTCACCACTAACAACAGCTGGTATTGGGACAACTGATTTTTCTGAAAGATTAAAAATATACTTATATTTTTACACCATTTTCCCCATAAACTCGTCTGCTTGAGGGATAAAAGTAAAAAAGGGCTAAAAGTGTCATACGTAGCATAATGTGATAAAACAAATTTCAAATTTTACCAAAATATATATTTTCATCACACCATTTTGGGCTGCTTGAGAAATTTGAATAGGTAAAATATATCACATTCTAAAGATATGGTTTTAGTAAAAGTTGACCATGTTCCGAAAATCATTAACCTAATGGTCATTGACCTACCAGGCAACTGAAACAGTCCAGTGAGGTCATCACACTGCCGCTTCCAGCTCCGGGCATGGTCACTGTCGTGATAAGATGAGGACCTGGCCTTTTGGTGATGACTGTGTTTCTGAACCTCATTCAGTGTAGGCTTGTGAAAACCCTTTGCCTTTTTAGGGGCATTGAGATCTGAAAATTCCATCATCATCGAGTCCAAATCTGTTGAGAGGAAGATTGGCTAGGTTCAAATGCTTCACATGGAATATATAATGCAACATACACTGACTGTGTTGGGATTTTAAGTTTTTCAAAGCTGAGGATTAGAGATAGCATGATATGATTTCCATCTCAGATTTATTCCTAGCCATATTTTGTTTTTTATCAGGTTTCATCGCCAATAGCTGTATTTTCACCATGAAGAAAATTCAGAGGAAAGAAATTAAGTTTTCAGGTGACAATAACTAAAAAATACATTGGATTGCTTTCATTGCAATGATAGGGTGACCATTTACATTAAATAACTTAACTAATTGAGATTTAAATGTAAAAATGAATAAAATACCTTTTCCTTAAAACTTCTAGCCTGTTTTAGCTACCAAGCTTTCACACTAACCTTATTCCAATCTTTATTCTTGCTTATTATATTGTTTTTTCTTTATCTAAAAAATGTTTGAGGTAAAGATGAAGAGTCTGCATCAAAAAATGAACTCAACCTTTCTTTTCCGTTTGTTGAACAAGCCCCTGGTCCAATTCAAGCTCTGGCTCAAAGTAGTTTGTATCACTTGGTTTTTCTTCTGCAGAGCTTACAGAATCACTTTGCACTGAGGGTCCTTGGAGAAAATCTCCAAATCCATCATCTTCATCCTTTGACTCTTCTATAAAGGTTGGCTCTACACAATTTGTAAGAGTAAAGTAAACAAAGATTTTAACCTAATACATCTGTTGGAATGCATATGTTACATATATTTTTATAGGGTAAGTATTTCAGATGAGACAATGTTACAGAATTTTCCAAAATATTTAATAAATTCTTTATTTTCTTTACATTTATATGCCTACCATGTTGGCTTTTTTTAAAAGAGATAAATATGTAATATGTCTTTCAAAACACATTTACATGTAGACGTTTGTTTTCTAAATATTGACACCTGTAAGTATATTTAAAATAAATTAAGACCAAGTGCATACAAAAGGACACCTTGTAAATTATAACATTTTATTGATAATTATATTTGTTTTTTTCCAGTGAACTTAATTTTGAAAGATGACTGAATGAATTTAAAAAAGAAGAATGATGAAAAATGTAATTGTAACTGCAAAAATAATACCAAGCTTTCAGGTGCATTCAGAAAAATTTAATAATAAATGTATCATTTATAAATTAGATCACAGTCAGACAGACTTTTTTTAAAGTCCTCAAAACTGCATTCTGAGAAATCATATATTATATATTTTCACTGTCAGCTCACTTTTGTTCTCTTGGGCCTTCTTCTTAGTATCAGTTGCAAACAATGAGCCTATCAATGCATTAGGGTCAACTTTCATCATTCCTGGCTTTCCAAACATCCTTAACTTCTGACGCTGTTCTTGAAACGCTCTTTCCTTGTCTGTTAGTTGTTGATTTCCTTTTGTTTTGTCCAAAGTTAACCTGTATATTGTTGAAAAATGTGTATGAAGCCAATGTTTTTACTAAAGCTATTTTAAACTAGTAAAAGTGTTAACAGTTGCCTTTATTTGATACAATTTTTAAAACAAAACAAAAAATTAAGAATCTTGTTTTTCTTATAGCATGATTATATTAAAAGTTAAGCATATTACTCCACAACTCTTTTGGGAGTGTAAAAACATGATTACATGACAAAATACCTTTTCTGTCTTCAAATCAGTATTTATGTAGAGCAGTAAAATACTCTTTGAGAACTTCAAAATAAAAAAGCACTTATAGGTGCAAGGTCATAACATAGCCTTTCTAAAAAAATATCCTCATTCTGTCATTCAAAATTACTTGTGGATAAAGAGCGAGAAATCAAGGGAGTGGTGGTTTAACATTGTAAAATCTTATTTGAAGTAACTGCCAAAGAAAGAAAAACAGAAGTATTTGGACACATTATTCATAATAATATTTATAATGTTATATTTTTTAACTTCTATATTTATTTTTAAAAGTGCTTCACCAATGAAAGGTTTTACAACATTAATATTACATGTTGTATCTAGTTGTTATTTAGATAGATAGATAGATAGAGAGAGAGAGAGAGAGAGAGAGAGAGAGAGAGACAGAGAGAGAGAGAGAGAGAGAGAGAGTGAGTGAGTGTGTGTGTGTGCGTGCGTGTGTGTGTGTGTGTGTGTGTGTGTGTGTGTGTGTGTGATGATTTGGCATCACATGCAACAACTGTGTCCAGATGGTGGTAGACCAGAAAAATTATTGGGTAAAATTTGTACAAAAACAAAAAATAAAAAAAACTCACCTTGGTCGGTTTGTCATGCCTGGATTTGGAATATGAGCACTATATGGAGGAGGAGGAGTATTTGGAGGTCCCATGCGAACAGCCTAGCAATAAAATAGTTGTCAGTTAAAACATTTGTTTTTATTACAGTGGCCATTGTCTTAACACACAGAGCTTCATATAGCCTTTGAGTCTATAATTGAGTTGCCGTTTATAATTCTTTTCTACTTTTCCTTCTTTTTTCATAGAAAGAATTTGTATTTTCATGCTTAGATCTTTTTTTTTCTTCCTTTTAGAGAGTGTGTTTCTCTTAAAGAGGGTGACTTTTTGAGATGAGTATGCCTACATAGTGCTCCTTAATTTGAACTAGAATGAATCGGTTTAGTGCTCTTAGAAAAAACATCTAGTTTACATTGTGATTTTGTGGTCTTTGTTAAATTGAAACAACTATATTAAAGAAAGGTAATGTGTCAGTGTGTATATACTTTTTTAGAGCAAGAAATTGGTCAGATTGCATTAAAACAACCATTACAACAGAAGCACATTTTTAATTCCAGAAAAATTCTTTGATTTTTATCCGTCTAGATGTACATTTTAAATGCTTTATATAAAATTTGAAGTTTTACAAAAATTTAGTCAAAGGTAGCTTTGTTATAATATAAGATAAAAGTTTGGGTAAGTCACATTTGTAAACCATTTCCCCACAAAGTCTGACAAAGGAGGAGAAAGCTGATGTTTAAAAGCAAGAAGGAAAAGAAAATAATATTTTTAGGAGACTTCAAGGTATTTAATTTCTTAAATTACTTTATTATATTTTTTTAACTTAACACTAAGAAAGAATTGCTTATTGAGCTACACCAATGATTACGGAAAAACATTTTTTTAAAACTTTTGTTGCCAGTCACAAAATCTATGCATAATGTCATATCAAAAGCTTACATGAGCAGGAAACCTCATATTTGGTGGCACCATCACCATTTGCTGGTTGTAGGGATGATATCCTGGCATACCAACCATTCCTGGTTGTGGAATACCTATTTGAAAGAAAAAAGAAGGAAAAAGTTTAACGACAGATAGTAAGTCTTATTTTTAAATGATCACCATTTTTAGGTAGAAATCATTCAAAATTCATTTATAAACTTTGTCATTGTAGCGGTGTGACACGATAACTATATCATTACTCAACATAAAACATACAGTGAAAATCTCATTTTATAATTCGAATTGCTAGGAAATGGACCTATCATATTTTAACTTTGAATTATGAGGATTCGAATTACAGAAGGGGCATACTTGAACCACAAGAATGTTGAAAAAATATAAACAACTGCCCACCTTCTTTGAAAAATTGCATTTAGTGGTAGTTTTCTTTTGTTTCCTTAACATAGCAACCATGTCTTTGCAAGCGATAAGCATTGAATGCTGCTTGACATAGTACTTTCATTTAATGCCTTTTGGTGATGCCACCTTCGAATTTTAAAGAGAATCAAACCAAAAACACTTTGAATTGTGAGTCAGATTCCAACAGAGCCAGATAGAAAAGAATAGCCTATAGATACTCTGGCAAAATTCGGTTTATGAAAAATTTGAATCAGACTTTGTTTAGTGAGGTTTCCACTGTACCTTTATTTTCAGTTTTTCTACAGGTGGTGCCTCATAACATATTGTGAAGTATTTACTTTTCAAAAGGAATTCAGTCTAGATAGCAAAAAATGACAAGTCTGTTATGCAGACAAACTACACAAGATTGTTAACATAATTATAACTATGAATGATCTAAGGGATAAATTTATTTACCTGCAGGCATTCCTCTTCCTGCACCAAAACCAGGATGAGGGTTAAATCTGTAAAAAATAGAGCAACATTTTACAAAAAAACAGATCATCGGCCTCAGTCAGCAGTTCAGTAACTAACATTATAAAATCTACGTTTAAAACTGGTCCTGATGAAAAGTCAACCTGAACTGACTCTAGATCTTATCTAATGGTTGTTGGGTTCTTAAAACCTGTAAACAACTAGATTATCAAGGACATGTTCCCACACTTAGACAGGGGGAGCTAGGACTTATTTCATCTGGTCAAATTAGTAGGCCTGAATATGTGGCATTAACCAAATCAGTTAAGGGAACAAGGAATCAGGAATCAAAGTAGAGACCTGCACAATAAATGCCACACATTTTCCTATAAAGTAGCGACTAAAAGCACTATAGAAATATTGTATTTATGGGCTTTTATCCAGATTTTGCTAAACACACTAATAAATAGGCCTATAGAGTAGTGTTTTTTGTTCAAATTTTGTAATGTTTATTTTTTTTAATCAAATTCATTGGTTGCACCATCAAACATTGCAAAGCTCTCTCCTCGATGGTATTCTCTATTTATAAAATACAGCAATACACAGATATTATAAGTGTGGATTTAAAGCAAAATTTAGACACAAACACAGGGGTCTATAGATACGCAATTTAACGTATTTCTGCATCTATAGGCCTACAGGTTAAATATAGTGGTTTTGTTCATATCAAATTCTTTGGTCTTACACATCCATAAAAGCTTAAATAAAGACGTTTCCTAAGTCTAAAGAAAGATAATAGAGTCAAATAATCACGGTACACAGCGTTTATAAATATGCCCATTTTTTAATACAGAAACACAAGCATATTAAAACTAAAAGTGCATCTAGGCCTGTAGAAAATGTGGACAAAAACACTACTGTAGCGCAGACTCAGCTCAGAAACACTTTTAAGCCATGTAGTGTACATATATGATGGACTCAGCCCTCTAGAAGTAGTATTATCATTATGGAGCAATCTAGATCCAGCCCCTCTAACTCTAGGTCTAATTGCAATACAATTTATATTAGATAAATTCTACAATCTAGATCTATCTTACTAGATTAGATCAGATTTGATGAAGCTATAATATCTAGATCTACATTTAATAAAGGTCTAAAATCTAGGTCTAGATCTAATCTAGAATAAGGTCTAGGCGTTAAGCTATCTAGAATCTAGATTCTCTAGATCTAGATCTAGGATTCTATATATCTATATTCTAGATCTAGATCTAGATTCTATAGGCCCTCTATACTATAGACTAGAATCTGTAGATTAGATGTTAGATCAAGCCCTCCTGTGTTTCAGGTAGCCTTGGTAATAAAGATCTAAGGCTTAGATCTATATACTTATCTGAAAGAAGGAAAAAATGTGAAAATCTCGATTTCTAGAGCTGTTTTTAGTAAATATTGTTACTTTTGTGATAGGGTTCACTTGACGACGGAAACTATAATAACAGCACAAATATTGAGGATGAAGGTAAATTAATTATGACGTACCAAAGGGCACCGTAATCAAAAAGGATGCGATTAAAAATAGTAACAATGGAATGAACATCACTGTTAAAAGTAACATTATTTGTATCACTCTAGAGTGGTAATAATGGTAATGGAAGAAATAATAGCGGTAGTAATGATAATGGTAATAATAGTGGTAGTAACAATGGCGATAGCAATGTTAGTGATAACGTAATAGTAATAATATGGTGGTAGTAGTAGTGGTAGCAGTGGTGGTAATAATGATAATGGTTATGTTAATAATGGTAATGATAATGGAAACGCTAATAATAAGGTAATAATTAGTAGCAAGATCAGAAGATTATTAATGATAACTCCTGGAGACGTAGTAGTAATGGCTATGGTGGGTAGGTGGTAGCCGTAGGGGCTACAACAGACACGGTAATATTAGGAATGATGGAACAATACTTAATTAGAATACCATTAGGGTATTACCCCCGGTTTTAACTATACAGCCAACCAGCTGCACTTCTTTCATCGATCCCCCTCCTCATCCCTCTTAAAAATAAAATTAAATGTATAAACCTAAACTTACCCACCCTCTAGCGTAGAAGGGAAGGTTTGTCTTATCCGTCTCCCTCCATCCTCTCTTTCCATTTTAGAACCTCCATTCATAAGATAACCAGCCTCGTAGTAATAGAATGAACTAGCATAGGATCTATCATGCCTTGTCTTCATCCTGAGGTTTTGTCTTCTGTCAACGCCGCCTGTCGCCGTATAGGACCCTCCAGGGGAACCTAGGAGACGTTAAACCCGGAGAGAGGGAGAGGGAGAGAGATGGTGATGAAAGCCATGCTTTGACATATTCACATAGAAGTGTCAAACGCCACCCCATGAGACACAAAGACACGCACACACACACACACACACACACACACACACACACACACTGGTTTGAAACAGGAGCTGGCCGAATTGCATGTTGAACTCAGGCTGTGGGGTTGTAATTGCAATAATTAGCTCACTTTTACAATGATACTGAGTTTATTTGGATAGTAGGCCGACACGTGCTGCAACTGCTGGTGCTTCGCTTGATAATCTTTGATCATTATCGCCTCACGACAACTCCGTCTGTCGTGGCCTGCGTTCTCAAGCAGACAGTGCGTTACTCGGCAGCAGATAATTTTTTAAAATAATAATTCGTAAGATGTAGAAGTACCGGGTATTATTAGAGTTGGCTTAGTGTGGGGTTAAACATAGCTCAGTCCCCAGTGTTCGGGAGAGTGCCGAGGAGCAGGAGGTCCAATGTTCAAATCTTTTGTGTCGCCGCTCTTTATCCACCTATCCCTTTTTTCCGCCCATCTCTGTAGGAAAGCTATGGAACGAAACATTAATTTGAAGATTGCATTCTTACCAATATAAGGCGCCAGATATCTCTGTTTTGACGAGTAGGCAGCCTAAAGTCCGACCCTCAGCTGATACTTCCATTTCTCTATTGTATAACCCTTTAAGCCAAGAGACACACAGGACCAATATTGTTCCATGTAAGAAAGGATTCGAACTGAAACATACCACACCCACAGCTATATAAAATTAAGTAAGTTTAATTGTGATCACCCGCAACAGAGAGAGAGAGACAGAGAGACAGATAGACAGACAGACAGAGAGACAGAGACAGAGAGAGAGAGACAGAGACAGAGATACAGAGACAGAGAGGCAGAGACAGAGAGACAGAGACAGAGACAAAGGGAGAAATAAAGAAAGATGACAAAAGACACATAAAAAATGTGACTGGATGCAAAAGAATGAATGCGACATTCCTGATTTGCCTATCAATTCAAGTCTGCACATCACTCCGCAACATGGCTGTGATTTTTTTCCCACTTTATAACGGTCTCTATATGGGTCTTTATAAAAACGATTCCTCTACACTTCATTTTAACATTTTATTTATTGGCATACATTATGTCGATACTAATTAAGTTTTATAAATACAAGATGTTTACAGAGCTATAATTTACAGCCGCAATCAGAATCATTAGTTTTAAAAAAATGGGAAGGAAATTTATTGGACTCACACTGCATGCTAACCGTATGGGTTTGACCTAGTTTAGCTTGGTCTTGGGCATATTTATATAAGTTATTATGTCTATGGTCTTGGGAGAATTGGCCACCGAGCGCTAAAATACATCCGCCTATTTACTATTCCGGATAAGCTGAACAGTTATTCAGAATAATTATTATTCCGGATAAGCTGGAAAACAATTCGGAATACTGGAATAATCTGAAAAAGTATTCGGAATACTATTCCGAATAGTCCGAATATTAATGGCACCCTTTCTTAAATTCATTCAATAACAACATAACTAAGAATGAATATACACACTTTTTTTCGTTCAAACAATTCGCGCGGCACAGATTATAAAACAATAAATCCTAGATTTATCGACTGGTGTCTATGAGAAGAGGAGGAGGAAAAAGAGGAGGAGGAGGGGGAGAAAATGATGATGATGATGATGATGATGATGATGATGATGATGATGATGATTATGATGATGATGATGATGATGATGATGATGATGATGATAATTACTATTATAATCAAAATATTAGTGTTGGCTACTCGTTACCGAAATATATGCGTAAAATTGTTTTAAAACAGTGCCTGGCAAATAGTGCTTGCATATGGACACAAAAAAATGCACTTTACTGCATGCTTTTTACGTTTCATTTTTCCAACACTACCTACTGAATAATAACGCCCAATATACCTAGCCACAAACCGTGTTGATGGACTGTCCTCTAGAGGACACAGGGAAGTCCCATAGATGGAATGACGTCAAGAACTCAGTTTGTCCAATGTGTGTGTTCTTGCTGTATGTTCGAGAGAATAATAGTCCGAGACTGACAAGACACCAGCTATCAATCAATCTTGACTATCCTTTGTAAATAAAGGTGAACGTACAGCAGAGACATCAGGAGGAAACAGTGATGTATGAAATTGAGAGTCTGATTTCCTAATGTTGCTAGCGGAAACTCTTCTTTCAAGTGTTGTTTTTTTTTTTGTTTTGTTTTGTTTTTTGTTTTGTTTTAGGTCCAGACCCAAGCGGAGGGCCTGTTCTGTCCAGGATATTATATGGACTTCTCCTCTGCACCCGACCTGTGTAAATGACGTCACACATTCTTCAACTGTTCGAGTCGTATATATGTAGAACAAGCTCTGATTTCTCCTGTAACGTAGGGAACTTTTTAGGAAAAGACACTTAGAACATCTTAACTTTTCTTTTTTTTTTTTTAAGAACATGGTTGATGTATAAAATGTAAAAATAAAAACTATAATCAAGAAAAATAAGTATATGAAGAGAATTTACTTTGGAAGTGTGACGTTGTTAAAAATTAATAATTAATTTCATTGATACTACATTAAATCATTCAGGTGAGTTAATATTTTGCAGTTTATTGCTTTGGATTGAGGTTTGTTTGCTATGTTTTGTGTGATTGTGTTTGGTTTATTTTGTTTTGGTTTGGTTTGGGTTTTTTGTTATTGTTTTTTTTTTTTCAAATTAAGAAGTACTAGAGTCGCCTTTAATTATGCCCTCCTATTTTTATTTTGATGAATTCACATTTATTCACCAAACAACACAAAAGAATTCTCACCATAAACCACTTGCAACAATGAGTTTAACACGACACCTTTATTCATATTTACTCTATAGATTTAAGTGCTATCCAATTTGTCACAAATCTGCTAATATAAATATGTATTAATTTCAACCTTCTTTTTTTTTTTGAACTTCAACCACTACCACAATATTGTTACTGTTGCCGCTGCTGCTTCTCATTGCATCAGATAATGGTGTAGTTCATGTTTACAGGTAGTTAAAATTGGCCAGAGTTTTATGTGTTTTTTTATGGTTTCGAAGGAGAAAAAAACAGAAACAATCTCAAACAGCATGTATAAGTAATTTCCTGCAGCTGGCTTCTAAACACGAGAATCCAGCTTGGTTAAAATTTAATGCTCTGAAAATAGTACACAAGCGATACCTGATACCTCCCCCGAGGATAGTTTTGCAAGACACCAATAACAAGAACAGCAACAACAAAAACAAAAACAAAAATAACCACAACAACAGCAACAAAAATAATAATAAAGTTAATAAATAACGATAATAAAAATAATAATAATAATAAGTTGTTGTTGTTGTTGTTGTTTTTCAAAGACTAGAAAATGTGTCAGTATTTTAATCTAGTTGACCATTTAATTAAAAGAAGTTTTAAAGCCATGTATTTACTTACAAGATTTGCAAACGTTTTCAAAAGGCTCATAATATTACGCCCTTGGAGAACACGACAGCCCTAACTGTAATTACAAGCATTATATAGCTGGTAACGGTATTGCTCATTTATTTTTTTTATATATTGGTTAACCTTAGAGTAAAGTAACGAATAGGCTATAGAAATGAGATGCTTTCGAAGACTTCTGGGCTTCTCCTACAGATATCATGTAACAAACGATAAAGTGAGCAACAGAATCAGGGCTATTGGGCCCTATGAAAATCTACTCACCATTGTGAGAAATTGATATGATAAGTGTGGGCACATAACAAGATCAACATGACTAATAAAGATGATCCTACAGGGTATGGTACAAGGAGGATGAAGGAAAGACAGACAGAAAAAGATATAGGAAGACAAAACATAACAGAATGTACAAGTTTAAAGTTGGTTTAAGCACTCGAAATGCTGAATCCAGAGAGTTAATAAAAGTGGTAGCCCAATCATTCTTGTTCATATGACTACCGGATTATTGAAATGAAGTTACAAAGATATCAAGGGGAAAGAGGAGCTTTGTGGCGCTGGGATTAAAGCTTGGGTCTTCGACGCCGGAAGCGCTTGTGTTCCTTAGTGGTTGGGTAGACGAATTCAATATTACGTGAACATCTTACTGCCATGAGCCTCCCTCACACCTCCTCCCCCCAATCCCACATACACACACACCCGGCGCATAGGGTATGTCTTGAAACATAAGAGAGGCTAAACTAAGAGGACGATTTTTATCAAGGAAACGTAAGGAAAACTCATAGCCCTTGTTAATATGTTGTTTTTTTCTTTAGAGTACCTGACTGCTTTTACATATGTTTCTTTCCCAGTTATTATCAACAACTTTACGACAAGGCTGTGCAGCTTGGACCTCCAGTTCGCTCGGATTCCAACTCTGGCAAGCGGACGAGGAGGATGAGATTGAAGCGGCAGGCCAGGGCGTTCCCGCGCTGTGTCCGGAAGGAGTACCGTATGCTCTCAGATGATGAGAGGAGACGCTTCCACAACGCCATCAACGCCCTCAAACAAGATACGGTAAGCTGAATAGTATCTCGCAAACTAACGAACCCGAAATAACCCGGGATAAATCATTCAGATAAAAACATACAATAGATATTTTAGATTTTAATTGAAAACAAAAAAGGTGCGCCAAATAGGCCTAATATCTATTTAGAGAGGCTTTTGAATAATCCTGTATTTTTTCTATCCTACTTTAAACAATGAGCTAAGAGCGCTCAATTTATTTTAATTGTATGTACAACAGCACTGTCGTAATTCGCCAACTACAAATAATTCGCAAACATTCGCACAATGTGTCTCGTCGCTTATAATTAAACGTAGTTCAATTTAATTTCACTTGTGTAAAATGCATTAAATGAGCTGAGATGACCATGATAAGATTCAAACTCCCATCAAATTTTATTGCCGATATACTGTGGTGAACAGTATGCAGTGCTGTGATTTGACTCGGTCGAGTTGATAGTACATAGGCGTTGAAGTGAACGGTAACTCGATTTGCGTATTTCTCCATATTGCACTTTTTCATGTTTATTATCTTTCTTCCCTGTTCGTACTTGAACATGCAGATATAACACAACGGTCGTGAATCAGTGATTTCAAAGCCTTATTTTATTTTTGTTAAGTTTATCAAAGGCTGCTGTAGTGAAACTTTCTGTAATCAATAATAAAAATTCACTTATGACTTCTTGAGTAATGCTCCTCTCTAGAATTGCATGTATAACCATACTTCCCAAAAGATTTCCATGTGTGTGTGTTTGTGTGTGTGTGCTTGTTTATGAGGAAAAGAAAGTTTTCTTAAGACATGGGAAAAGTGCATCATTTGTTTACCAAATCAACGAATCCAGCGTTGTGTGATGGTCTGTACCAGTGAGGGTATTTTAGTTTGACCAAGACATCAAAAAAAAAGGGGGGGGGGGGGGGGGGGGGGGGGGGGTGGACAAGCTACTGTCATGAAGTGATCAGAAATGTCAATCATTCACCAAGGCGCACGCATCATGTATGTTTTTTTATGAATGAGCCAATATGATTCGCAACGCACATTTCACTAAACAAGGATACGCTGTATAAAACTTTACCTCCTATGCCTCTCTCTCTCTCTCTCTCTCTCTCTCTCTCTCTCTCTCTCTCTCTCTTCTCTCTCTCTCTCTCTCTCTCTCTCTCTCTCTCTCTCTCTCTCTCTCTCTCTCATGTCTCTCTCTCATGTCTCTCTCTCTCATTTCTCCATTAATCATATTATACTTCAGCTGTTTACATGTGTACCTTTAAATGTATACGTATTTCCAAATCTTTTTTATGACTCACTTCTTATTTTTAAAAATTTGATCAGTATGGGTTTTCTTCAACCTTGTATCTTTATCTCTTTTTGTTACATTGCTTTTATTTATATTATTGCTTTTTAGTAGTAAAATAATCCCCTACATGTGGTATTCACGAGAGGACAATATTTTTAGATTATTAGATAGACCTAAAACATGCTGCCGTCTCCAGAAAAAAAAACACAATAATAGTCTCAGTCACTCTTGCCACCTACATGTACTAAAATGTATAAGCATTTTCTGTCACTTGGACAAAAGATAATTTATTACCTTCGGTACACTCCTCCCACCAAGCCTAGTGAAATACGTGTAGCATAAAAATAATATAGATTATAAACGGCATCTTTGTGCGTCTTCGTGTTCTTTTTCGGAAAGGATAACGTTTTACATGTGATTTAATTAAAAGAAAGCATCTTAAAGTAAATGTCTTTGAAAACTCACATCTTGGCTATTTGTTTAAATTTCTTAAACCCCATTTGTGTTTAAGAATAGACGTTTTTGTTTGAACATGAGCCCAATGAAAGGTCCAAATTTGGTGGCTTCTTTCTTTTTATTCTATACGCTATACGGTGACTCGGATTGTCCATCGTAATAACCTGACGTTAGGAAAAAAAATTACATCATAATGAAGATCAGTCTCTGTAAATGTTATAATTATTAGGATAAATCCTAATTTCACAACAATTATTGTATAGTTTATTATCCCTCGAACTTTCACTATAATTCAACGTACACATCCTATAAATCGTTTTTAATCTAGGTTTGGTTTTTGGTGGGTTTTTTGTGTGTTTGTTTGTTGGCTGGTTGGTTGGTTGTTTGGTTGGTTGGTTGTTGTTGTTGTTGATGATGTTGTTGTTGTTGTTGTTGTTGTTGTTGTTGTTGTTGTTGTTGTTGTTGTTGTTGTTGTTGTTGTTGTTGTTGTTGTTGTTGTTTGTTTGTTTGTTTTTGTTTTTGTTTTGTTTTTTATTTGTTAAATGCGATTTTTTTAAAAGTTCTCCACATTGTTTTCTTTCCAATTTTCAACGCCAACTTAGTTGCAGTTCATATTCTACTTCTCTCGATTTGAACTCACCCAATTGTAAGAAAACTAGACGCATCTCTGTTGGAGAATGTTGTTTATTTTTTTAAGCGGCGCGATGTTAGTAAGTTAATTGTTGAAAAAGACTTTTAAAAACACTGCAGAACTTGGTTAATCTACATATTTAATTCTTTTTTACTCAAAGACTAGCTGACAGGATTGTGAGAATTATTTGGCCTTTCTTTACTCTTAAAGCCGAACATTGAATATGAGGTTTTGTAGCAAGTGTCCATAATTGACACAGGATTATCAAATTAATATATTTATGCTGGCGGTTGGTTGTCATATTTTTACTTTTTTCCTGGTCTTATCATGTCATTACACTATTTTGAAAATTTCCTACTCGTTTTGACTTCGCTATAGATATATCCAAATGTCTCAATGGTGAAGATTTGCTGTTTGTATAATTATATAATGAACAACGCCATGCATAAAGAAAGCTCTACTTATCCAAAACACTCCACTCCTATAATGGTCCCATTAACCAACTTCCTGACTTTCATCGACAAAGACATTACGATTAATAGCAACATTAACATTCGTTTTATACATGTACCTCTATTTTAATAAAGATTTTACAAACCTTTGTATATCTCACGTGATTCATCTCTATTAACCCCTTTTTTTTCTTTTTTTTTCAAAGCTCATATGGGCTAAAACTACCCGCTGATTATTAGATGATAACCAATAAATACTGTGACATTTCGAAACTCGGTTAGGCGCTATTATCGACACTTTTGAAATGATTTTTTCCGAAGTTCATATTGCTGATAGTTTCCCCCAGATAAAGAAAAAAATTGTTGGGTTCTTTCACTAGCTATACGCCCATTACCATTAATTAACATTCTGAGAAAAAAATTCAAATTATAGATAATAAAAAATAGTGTACCTGTTTTACACGAACCCTTGCCTTTGCTACTGATCATCATCTCACCTGTCTTGCCTCTTTGATCATTTATGCATACCCTTATCATCTTCGTTGACTTGTTTATTATTAATAGGAAACATATTGGTTTTATTATTTGGTCCGAACTACCCCTCCATGCCAACAATTTCAACGACCTGATTGGTTCTTACCGTATCTCTTTGAAATTATCAAATCAAATACTTTTTGATAATTATTGTTTGTCCCTTCCTAAAGTTTTAAAGAAAGAAAAAAAAAACCTTTATATTTCACGATGTGCTCTGTTGATATCAGTCTGAGCTGAAGAGTATATTTATGATACAGAATCCACTGTTCATAGTCATACTTGCCCTACTTACTTACCTCTTCTTGTGAGATACAAGTTTTGCAAAGATTGTCTTCCATATGATTAACAGTTTCAGGGGTGGTGTTTTGTATTACTTATATTCTAGTTTTCAATGTAAAAGCAATTTTTTTTCAAAATTCACAGATGTTATGAAAGTATTTCGCGATGAGGGAAGCGGATTAACTTAGCAACAATATGAAAACAAAGTGCGCAATATCTCTTTCGTAAATCCAAGATTTTTTGGTTGTCAGGCGTATACAGAGAGAGAGAGAGAGAGAGAGAGAGAGAGAGAGAGAGAGAAGGGGGGAGACATACAGAGAGAGAGAGAGAGAGAGAGAGAGAAGGGGGGAGACATACAGACAGACAGACCGACAAACAGACAGACATACAGATACAGAGACAGGCAGAGAGACAGGCAGAGACAGAGACAGAGAGCATAGAGAGTGAGGGCCAGAAACAAAGCAGAGACTAAAAAAGAGATACAGACAAAGTCGTATACATAGACAGACAGACAGACAGACAGAGAAATACAGAGACAGAGAAGCAGAGGGAGAGAGAGAGAGAGAGAGAGAGAGAGAGAGAGAGAATGAGAGAGAGAGTGAGGGAGGGAGACAGGGAAGATCAGCCTCAACTAATACATCTTCTATATTAATTATTATTTAAGAGGAAAAGAGATAGAGAGCAGGAAAGAAAGGCAGAGGGAGAGAAGAAAGAGATTGACTTACATACTATTTACAACGAGACTTTTGGCTAATTGGTAGTTTTGATTGGGATCAAAAGAAACTATTGAGTACAACTAAAATTAGTGATTTTTAAACTTAAAGGGAATAGACCTTAAAAATCAAAGACGATGGGAAGCGCCATTAAGACGCAATTTGTTTTAACTTTTATAAATATAGGTATTGGATTTATTTTCGTATGTGTGTGCGTGTATCTAGAGATACACTTTTTCTATAGGAATGGGTATGCATCAACACGACATTTCGGTATCTATTTGTTTTTGTGAATCTATGACTTAGCAATGGATCCAACCAACGTAATGAATACTACGATCCTGCCCTTACATTCAGGTCAAGAGAGCAACGACGAAGTTTTTCGTAGTAAGATAATCAGTGACAGTTTTCGCGAACAGTTTGAACTAATAGTTGGCTACTGGATCGTGTTTTTCCTCTCAGCGCTAGGTGTAGTCACCAACACACTCACCATGATTGTATTCATACGCCAAGGCTTCAAAGACAGTGTGAACGTGTCTCTCTTCTCCATCGCCGTGTGGGACCAGATAAAGTGCCTGTCAGGAGTGGTCTATCGTCTACACGGCCCTATAGGTTTGATCGATCCTGTCAGAGGAATTATCTGGAAATGGGCCTCTTGGCCAGTTTTAATATACTTGCCTATATTTGCAGGCTATGTCTCGTATGGCTTGGCAACTTATGTGTCAATAGAGCGTTGCCTCAGCGTGAGTATGCCGCTGAAGGTGAAATCTCTATTGAAACCTGGCCTTACTACATGGTTCATGGTAGGACTGTCAGTCATCATCTTGGGCTCTTTTTCGTCAGTGATTTTTGTGTACAAAGTAGAATACACTTTCAACCCCTACTACAACACAAGTCTTCCTCATGTGACGGCAGGAAGACTTTACTTTGCGCTAAATGGAGTTATTCTAAAGATGTACAAGTATCTTGGGATTTTCTACCCTGCCATATTCTGTACCATCATGACAGTCTCCTCAGCGATCATCGTGATCCAGCTCAGAAGATCTGCTGCCAACTTCCGACCTGGCAAAGGAAAACAAGATGGAAGGAGCACGTTTGGAACCACGTCAGTAAATTTGACCCCTCGAGATGTCAAAGTCACCAGGATGCTCCTGGTTGTCATACTTGTCTATATCATGGACTTTTTCCCTAGACTTTGCAAATACTTGGCCTCACTGATTGAGCCTGAGTTTTTTGCGTACGGCCGATTTCATAACTTGATGCAAATCGCATCCAATGCAATCTGGATTCTGGACTTCCTGAACGCATCAGTCAACTTCTTTATCTTCATGCGCATGAGCACCAACTTTAAAACGACATTTTATGAGATATTCCCCACCCGAAAAGTTTGAAAGATGATCAGCAAAACAAAGGAAAAAAAGAAAGGATAAGAAATTACACTGAGCACCAGTTTTTATGTTAGTTTTGTTGGGGGGGTTTTGTGGGTTTTTTTATTATACAATGCACTATTTTCTGCTAGACAAAAGTACATGGCTTGGGGTGCTGAAATGAAATCTCAAAATTCAACAATGAAACGAAAAGAAGGACAGTGGTGTAGTCTTAAACAAACCGGCACATTAAGTCCAATAAAATTATGACCACATGTACTCTCCAAACCAATCAGGCATATTTCCACAAAGCTGTACGGCTCAGATCGAAATTGGGAATTGCTGGAAAGACGATATACAATAGAATAAATACATTTCAACGGCAAAAACAGAACGCATTGAGGAAAAATTGATGTGTCCCAGTATTCGTATGCGTCTTGTAACAAACATCCACCTCATCCTTTTGTGTATGCTTCTAAATAAATACCTTTTTTTGCCCTCCATGATTATTTTTTATTTGCTTCGTGTTAGAAATGTTGGTTTGAAAGTAAACTTTGTTATCGGATAGATAAAATCGAGCCTTAAATGAACAGAGTGTGATCGAAATATTGGGGATACGTTAAAAATTAAAACCAGGTTGATATAGCAATCAATCCTATCATTATTCCTAAGTTAATTATTAGTTTAGTGTTACTCTGCATAAAGCTGGAGAATGCAACTGGGTTATTTCTTTTCAGCTTTAAGAGCATTTATCGAAAGCGTGTTCATAAAAAATATTATCAGTCACCAAACCCATACGACTCCCAATATTACATCACTTTACCTTGAGATGGTTAGATGAGTTAGGGTTCCACCATTGGATATATCCGAGTAGCACAAGTCACCTTCCCTCTAATAAAGAGCTTTAGCCTTTAAGGCGTCAGAACCAACCTGTCTAACACCGTATCATCATGTAACTGTTAGATTACTTGAAATCACAATATAAGACAGCCTGAATGACTTAATTTCTGTTTTAAAAGCCTCGTGTCTATATATTAAACTAGAAACCTCCTTATAACTTGTAATAAGTGATCGGTACGGCAAAAATGGAGAGAGTAATAGAAGTTGTTTTTGTTTGAAAGCTTCGCTATCATAATGATTATTTAAAAAAAAGAGATGAAAATGTTCTTATGACTTTATGCCTAAAACATTGAGAATAATAGTAAGTCCATGACAGCAAAAATATTATACACGTAGTAAGATACCATTAAATATTATACACATAGTGGGGATTTCAAAAGTATGAAAGACGAATATATTATGAAAATTAGTTTGCTATTATTAAATACAACCATGAAGTATTAAACATGAGAGATATTATAGAAGGAGGAAAAGGTAAAGACGAGTTTAAAAGCATGCAAAGACAACGAGATGACGGTGTGAATGCCTTGAATCGAATATCGATAGTCAGAAAAGAAAATACAAAAATTGTAGAAGATATTGCTGAATATAGGAAAAAAGGAAATAGTGAAAAAAAAAAAACTTTGGCAACACCACACTAGCCCCTACGAACGTTCCGCTCGCAAATGATACAAGAGTGCGTCCAAAATATTAGGCGTAGATTTGCGGTATTAGATATCTCTAGCGACGATTTTTCTTCTGTCTTTTTGGTTCATTTATTCAAAATTGTTTGAAATGGTAAATGCCTCTGGAGTACATTTCTTTGTCTGGCACTTTGCGTCAGTAACTAGCCCATTGTTTTTCACACCGCAAAAGAGCTACGAATCATAAGTCTTTATCCTGCATGAGAGAGGCAGTCATAAACAGGAACAAACGCAATTGCAGTTCGGGACTGCTTGACGTCACGTAAGTACCTCCCGCATTACGAGGTCTCACAAGAGGGATAAGAATATAATGCCAAGATGGTTAGCAGTTTCGCACCGACTATCTTTCAGAATGTAAGAGATTTTAGGAGACATAAAGTATAGGTTAGTGTAGTTTTTCGCGTTCAAACTGAAAATTTAGCTGACGAAAGACTATGTTTACTTAAACTAATTTTCAAAGCCCATAACAACAATACACCGTGACATCTGTTTTTCTCCCATACAGGTGATAGTGCAATACCTGAGGAAGTTGCTCAACATGAGGATACCAATAAAGACACTTTTAACTTTCAGAAATAATTGATTGAAACAAATTAATGAATGGAATTCTCGTGTTTCTTACCAGACAGTATTAGAATGTATTAAAGAACAAAACATAACCAAAAAAAATAAAAAAAAAAGAATTCTGAACTTTTTTTCCATTCAAGAAATCCGGACACATGAGGCACACATGAGTACTGATCTGATAAAATACAGTGATACACAAGCTGTATCAATCTTGTTTGCCAGTGATCGTTCGAATCAAGGCATTATCAGTGTCCTTATTGGAGCCCCTTTTACACCATTTAAAGCTTCCGGGGCCGACGATACAATAGCATTTTAGATTGCCCCTGATCTCTCTTTCTTTTCCTTGTTCAAACAGCCTGCAGTTTATTACTCCCCAGCAACATTTTTAGATGATTATGTTGAGAATATTTCAAAACTGAATACAGTCGTTCAAGGAAGGCTTGCTTATGGTCTTGTTAAAATAGAGAGATTGGGGTTTCAGGTGAGCCTCAAACCCACGGACGGCACTTTGAGGGTCCGGCCAGACTGTCGCTAGTGGCTGGGTGAGGCTCTGGCTGGACTGAGGCTTCCGTGTAAAACACGTTTAATTAATTTGTATGGCGCAGCCAGGCCGAGGCTGGCATAAACATCTCTTGGTGCTTTACCAGTCACTGGAATTGCTGCTGTTAGTTTATTGCTCTATTTTTTACTCTTTCTCAAGTCCAAACCTGATGTGAGTATTGTCGATTCATGTGAAGATTTGCATTTATCAACGTTTTCCCTTAGGTAAAAACAATAATTATATAGTTGTTTTGTATTAGTTTTAGTGGGTTGCTATCCTTTTAGACAAAGCGTTTGTGCTTTGTTGACGATCTCATGTTATGACCCGATTTCATCTCGATCTTCTCGGGGCCTAGGCTACATCTACGCTGGTCTATGACGTAGCTGACCAATTTGAACACACCAACATTAGCACCATGACTCCAGCCCCATCCCAGCCACCAGCGGCAGTGATGGCATGAGTGCAGGAAGCTGAGAACCTTAGATCGAAAATAATACACGCTTGTAACGAGCTAATATTCGTCTTTTTTAATGATAGAGTGCTTTTCTTATTTTGTTTGGTCGTTAGGCGTGTTGATGTCCAATGATTATTTTCTACGCCTGCCCCCGCCCCCTTCCTCTTTTTTTTTTCGTAGATCAAGGTCATAATACTCACTCCTGGCCCTAGGACAAGAGCTTTTTGTGAACTTTCTCATTACTTTCTTATTACTTTCTCTTAGACGGTGGAGCCCAACAAGTACGATGCTATCGCTCTGCTTCACACCGGCATGGCCTCATTCACAGCTCACGGCGGAGCAGGCTTCCCTGGGTGGCATAGGATCTACATTCTCATGTGAGTGGACACGTAAAACAAAGAGATTAGGTGCCACTGATTGTAACCATCTTACGTGCTTGTTTGTTGTGTGTTGGATTTTTTGTTGCTGTTGATGGGGGTGGGGGTGGTGGTGTGTGTGGTTTTTTTTCTATTTTAAATTTATTTTGTGTGTCATTCAAAAGGCAGATATGTGTTTCCTTTGCTTCCTAATCTTTGTATATCTCTCTCTTCTTTCTCTCTCTCTCTCTCTCTCTCTCTCTCTCTCTCTCTCTCTCTCTCTCTCTCTCTCTCTCTCTCTCTCTCTCCCCAAGTTTGTCTGCCACCGTGTTTGTGTTTTAGAAATACCGTTGAAAATTGCTTTGTTCAAGTTATGGGGAAAATGTGGCAGAGTATCATTATTGCATGTAGCCTACACAACTTGTACCATTTTGACATTACAGGCGACATAAAACCATTGAAGGAAAGCGATTTTTCCCCTTTTCATAGGTTCGAGACAGCCCTTAGAGAAGTAGATCCCTCAGTGTGTCTACCCTACTGGGATTCCTCCCTGGACAATGAGCTGGACGATCCCACAGAATCCCATATCTGGACGGCTGATTTCTTTGGCACTCAACAGGGCCCCGTGCTGGAAGGGCCGTTTGCTAACTGGGTCACGCCCGACGGTTCTCAGCTTATGAGGAACGTGGGCACGGATGGGGACTTGTTCACAGCCAGTTCTATAGAAGGCGTGCTCTCTAGGTCAAGGTAAGAGCTTGCCTGGATTCAAACTAAACTTTTCGTCTTTGAGTCTGTTATCATCACAACAAAATGAATTACATAATGTATATATAACTGCTTCTGTTTTTCTCTTGGGCAGAGAAAGGGAATTTAAGATGCGTCTCTCCTCTTATTGAAACACCTATGATTCATTATTTGTCCGCGAGTGCATTATGTGAACATGTTGAAATTCTATTAAACCTTGAATGACATTAGTTGCTTTATGAATCATTATATTTTTAAGAAGGTTCATAACCTATACAGATTATAATCCAGTTATCAAATTTTGTAAGAAGAAATATATTTAACATTTTTCATATATGTTTGCACCTTATTATTAAACACCATTTGTGTTTTACCACAGGCATGATGACATCGTCACATCAGAAAATGTGGATCCTCAATTTGATCTGGAATTCCATCACGCGGCAGTGCATGTATTTTGTGGAGGAACTATGGGGCAACTGGACACTGCGGCGTTTGACCCCATTTTCTTCATGCTGCACTCATACGTGGACTACCTGTGGGAACTTTTCAGGACAAATCTCCGGAGTCTGGGCATAGATCCAGAGGATTATCCAAATGTTCTGGTATGAGGGCAATGTAAAATAGACAGGAATTAAAAACCATCATACTTTATAAGGCTATTGATCCTTTGAAGCAATGAGTGTAAGGGGCACTTTATTTCCATAGGTGATATCTTAAATAAATAGAAAAACAATTATTTCTTATATTTATAAGACAGTTGTTCCTTTGCTGCAATGAGCACTTGTTTTCTTTCGAACAGCCTAAAATAAAACAGTTTTCCATTGAACATATGACTCATTTCACATCACTAATAGGCCAACTGGGTGGCTTGTTTTTTAATCCAATCAGGACGCCGATTCTCGTCACCACAGTACAGCGGCCACTGGATTTGGTGACCTCACACAGGCTGATGGTTATCTCGACTCACTCACGGATTCCTACGAGTACGAATCGGCTCCGATATGTACGGCAAGGTTCCCTAATTGTGGGTCGAGGTGAGTTTAAAATTAACATTATTGCAGTTTGATAAATTGTAAGCATGTACATAAATGTGGTTGATGAGTAGTAGTAGTAGTAGTAGTAGTAGTAGTAGTAGTAGTAGTAGTAGTAGTAGTAGTAGTAGTAGTAGTAGTAGTAGTAGTAGTAGTAGTAGTAGTAGTAGTAGTAGTAGTAGTAGTAGTAGTAGTAGTAGTAGTAGTAGTAGCAGTAGTGGGTAGCAGTAAGTACATGTAGTAGCATTTACACAATAACTTTTAATAATATTTATGTTTTGAAAATACATGCATAACGAATGAAAGACATTATCTTGAAACGTTCAAGATAAATTCTCATCAAGAGAACAAAACTTGTTTGACTGTTTTGTTCACTGATGAAAAATATCGATCAACTTATTATCTTCTTTTGCTACTATTTATGTCTCAAATTTCCCCTTTCTATATATTACCTTTGTTTGAATCTTATGAAATTTTACATTAGCTTAGAATTTAGATAGGAAAAGAAACGTTTAAACCTTCATGATATCTTTTACTACTGATTCCACAATACCAGATACCTTAGTAGTAGTAGTAGTAGTAGTAGTAGTAGTAGTAGTAGTAGTAGTAGTAGTAGTAGCAGTAGTAGTAGTAGATGTAATAGTGGTGTTGGTGGTGATGGTGTATTGGCAGGGTTAATTGTAATTTGTTTTAAATGCTTCACCTCTTGCATTTACACAATAACTTTTAATAATATTAATGTTTTGAAAAGACATGCATATTGAATGAAAGACATTATCTTGGAAAGTTCAAGATAAATTCTCACCAAGAGAAAAAAACTTGTTTGACTGTTTTGTTCACTGATGAAAAATATCGATCAACTGATTATCTTTTTTTGCTACTATTTCTGTCTCAAATTTTTGATTTCCCCTTTCTATATATTACCTTTGTTTAAATCTTATGAAATGTTACATTAGCTAGGAATTTAGATAGGAAAAGAAACGTTTAAACCTTCATGATATCTTTTACTACTGATTCCACAATACCAGATACCTCACTTGCTTGGACAGAATTAACAGGTGTGTCCCTGTAAACCCTAGCGTCGTGGTCTCCCCAGGCGGCCAGATTCCGTTTCCAAACGGTCCAATCCTACCTACGATCCCTACCAGTACTACAAGCTGCCCAAGACCACAGCCCAGATCGACCGGCCTTCCAGTGCAGAACAATTTTTGCTGCGACAAGACGTGTGACAGCGATCAGTGGGCGATGGTTCCGGTGAAGATCGTCAATGTTCGGCCGCCAAAGTTTTCCGGTTATCAGAGCTTTCCTGTGAAAAACGGCGTAGTGGATTCCTCTTTTGACATTTACTCGCCTAAAGCATACAGCCAAACTAATCGGTAGGTATGACGAAAATCAGGGAAATGTTGATCCATTTTGAAGGCTTGGCGTCCACTACAGAAGACATCCGCTAACAGGCTGGGATAAAAAGTGACATGGTCGTTAAACCAAGCCGATGTTCAGCTAAAACTGTCTTATTTTTATGACATTCGATCCTGGGAGGGGTTAAAATTTGTCGTGGATGCTCCACCTAATTTAGGAAAGAATACTCTTGTCACAAAGAAGACGTAATTTTTCAGAATTGAAAAAAAACACTTATACTATTTTTTTAACATTATATACACACCTACCTATTAAAACTCAGTGTGCCTAACTTGAGACACTTTTCTTACTTTTTCTGCCAACAGCTTCATCTCTAGCCGGCTGGGTAACCCAAAGACTTTCAAACGCTGTAATGGAGATGACGATACAGGACAAGTATTTTTGTCATCAAATGGGTTAAACTATGACGGCTTCTACAAGGAAGCAGCCATAATAGACCAGAGGCTGGCTGTTTCCATGTCCATGGGTTTTGTTGCGATAAAGAGGCCTACTCGTGGAAGTAGTGAGTAACCAGTTATTGCTCCATGAACATTCATTTGATAAATATAGGTGTGTAGTGGTCGTAATATATAAAGATTTATTCACTTCATCATCATCAAGTATCGGGTCTGGAGCAGACATGGGTGGTCATGACACGCCAATCATCCCTTTTCCCAGACAACTTCAACAAGCCCAATTTTGGTCCTGTCTTTATTGGTTGCCTATCTATTTAGACTATCTAAATGTAATATCATTTGACTACCTCTACTTCTTTTACCATCTTTTTTTCTAGTTAGGGCTGAATGTTCTATAATTTTGTGTCGACTTAGAGGTCTTTAAAATTCTATTTGCCATTTTCTTACAAGTTTTAAAAAGATACGAGTAAAAATGATCCACATTATTATTGGAATGATGTTATTTCGAGACTGTGGTGTGCCAGAAAAAAAATATGTTCATTTACTCCGGTAGTGTTTGACAACGATAAAGATCTACAGTCATAAAACAACAAATTGAAACTAACTTGTAACTTTTCGGGTACAGGCAGTACAAGTGCACTTTTATTATTCTTTTTTGGAATTCGTAGACGCGCCAATCGCATAATTGGATTGGTGTTTTTTTAATGAAAGGTAGTAAAAGATCTTATGTTTTCGATTAAACATTTTTCTCGTATGTGTAACTTTTCAGTGCAATGTTAAAACTCGACTGTCTAAAAGTCCAATCGATGATAAAATCATTCCAGAGCGTACATGTAAATGTATTTTATAAACATAACAACATAATTCTTCAGGACCGAAACATTGCAACAAATCACCTTTCACCATGATGAGGGCGAACTGACTCAAGTGGAAGAGCGGTGGTCTCCCAATCGGGAGATCCTCAGTTCGAATCCCACGATCGGTCACAAATCTATTTGTTTGATTTCGTCCTCTACTGGTTGGAACGGTGTCAGTGCAATTTGACCGGCTGAGACAGAAGTCTTGGCATCCCCGGCCTGCCTCTGTGTGGCAACACTTTAGTCTTGGTAGCTGTCCACAATTCAGCTTATACATTCCAGACGTTGGATGTTAAGCAACCAATTCAACTAAACTTTTCACCATAATCAAATTGCTGTTTATTATTCTCCCTTGATAAAGTGGGTGTGAGCAAAGCCCTGATCCGTGCCCATGACTCGTGCGGCCGTGTGTGCCACGCAGCCTGTAAGAACGACGTGACGGGCAAGTACGAGCAGTGCTCCGGAGCTGTGGCGCTCAGTACGGACGCGCCACTCATGTACGGGTCGAATTATGACGAAGGTTAGTTCTGTTCCCAGTGACAAAATGCAAAAAGCAAGAGGCAAGCACTTAATCTGTTCTCTTACGTTTTCTTTTGTTGCTTCTTCTCTTTCTTTTTTTGTGTACTAGTTATGTGATTCCTTCCATTAATGCTTATCTCCTGTCTGATTGCTTGCCTCCATCTTAACACTTAGTTATCTTGAATTGTATTTTTTCCTTGCTGTAAGTAACAGCATAATTTTCAATTGGTAGCACGAGTTAACCAATTTAACCCCCTTTCTATTAACCCACAAACCCAGTCTTAGTTTGTTTATTATGAATCTCGTGAACCGTCCAAATCAAAAGTAAGCCCATAACGTACTTCTCTAAGTAGTCACATAGGAAATAAACGTTCACATGTAGACAGGGGCGGAAAGTTAACTAACATTCTGTATTAACATCGATATTATCTACACTTATTTCAACCCTGCTCCAGCTGTAATGAGTGTGTTTGACTACGAGTTCAACAACGACTGTCCCAACTTCAAGACTGAGAGCTTTTTTCTGACATTCTATTGCGACTTCCACAACGAATTCCCTTATGCGGATCACAAGCATGCACCAGTACCGGCACCGGCGCACAGAGTTCCGGTTCCTGAACCTGAGGCTCCTGTCGAGATGCTTCCATTCCGTGATGGTTAGTGAAACTGTGTCTTCGTCCACTATTAATTTTATGTACTTATGTCATATTATTCAAATTTGTTACCACAAAACATTTTCTCTTGTCCTTTCATTCATGTTCAACGATTTCAATCATATAAAAGCAAAAAACAAAATACGCAAGCCTAGCTATATGAGTAAAAATTGAGGATTTTGACCAAGACGGTTCGCATGAATATGTATTAATGAAAGGGGGGTTAATTCCTTGACTGACTGTTGGTCCCGGAACTCCGCATCGGCCTATACCATAAGGTATTGCATCCCTCTAGCAGACATGACTGTATTGCTATGACTATCATTATTTATTGTTGTCCAATGGTTAGAAGTAACGGCAACACTTATAACAGCTTAAATTTCTTAACTTTTACCCTACTGTAGAGGCAATTCTCAAATCCTAGCAAAATATAAATCTTGTAAAAAGACACGATACTCTCTTTTCCACAGGTTGCCAGGTAACCAGCAATTGTGTCTTAGACGTGCCGTGTGCCAGCAGATTTGTGCAATGTCACTCCAACAATGAAAAGCATTTGTGCCATGGTTCCTGCAGAGCATATGGGGTCTGTACGTACGGTCGTTATTTCTTGCGGGTTTGTCCGGATGGGAAATACTTCGATGATGTTGTCAAGACGTAAGTATATTTTGTGCTTCAATACATGTATTATGTTATTTCCAAAACAAGAAGAGAATTAATACATTGGGCGCAACGTTATATATATATAATTCTTTTCCTTTTCCATACTTATATCTTATTCTTTTTTATCAGTCGATTATTTTCTTATTCTAACACACATTATTTCGTGTTAAGAGCCAAGGGGGGGTCAACGTGTTGTAATAATGATTAATTTTTTTTTAAAGAGTTTAAAATGTAAGTTTGGTGTGGTGTGTGTGTGTGGTAGCGTCGGGGATGGGTACAGTTGAGTTGTTTGATTAACATCCAAAGCAACGTCAGCACTAGGCTAGATTATGGACGGAACCCAAGGCTAAAGTCTGACAAGGTTGGGAGAGCTGCTGGAGTCCACTCCCAGTTGATCAAAGCGGATGGGCTGAGTGGGGGGGGGGGGTCCACACAGAAAAAAAGGATAGCAATTCCCTAACAAACCAAAGGTGACCCGTTCTGATAATCGTTTCATTCCAGGTGCGTGGTCGGCTTCTGCAGAAAAGTCCCAGGAGCGGAGCGGATTCTAGACCGGCGCCGGGCGGACGCATTGGGACTGGACCACAGCGGCCACGGGCACAGTCACCGGGGTTCCCCGCACAGAAGCGAGCAGACCCTGCCGGAGCCTGAGGCCGAGCCACAATCCACAGGGCGGCAGCCAGACCGGCCCTTCTACTCACAGCTGCTGTCCGGCTTTCTCAGACAAATGCACGGATAAATGGGGAACCTCGTAAAAACGTCGAAGAACATCAAAACATAAACGTTGTTTTGTTGTTTTTTATTCATTCAAATGTTAGAAGTTGAGATTCACTTATGAAGAATATCCAAACATATACATTGTCTTAAGGTTTGTTCAGTTTAGTTGTGATGCCCTTGTGCTAGTTTGAATTTTGTTAATGTATCGATTTTTCATATTTGAGTTCCCAATAAATAATTGGTTTGAAGGAAAAAAAATCAAAGATTCATTTTTAGACTGGTTTGAATTGTTTAAATGTTTCAAGTTCTTTGCTCTTGACTTCCCCCTAATTATGTAATTTGAAGCAAGAATAATAAGAGAGAAGTAACCTAATTTGACAAAATTGTATCTGTTGATGTACCTTTTAATCGCTCATCATCATCTTGTACAAATGGAGAACTTTAAACTTTCAAATAAATCGCACGCGCATTTAGGAGAATGATTAGATTATATGGAGAGTACATGATTATCACAAACTGTTTTCTCATATAAATTTGTATTCTACTCATTTCCATTTGTGCCCTCGTACTATAAATTGTATTTTATTTTATATACTGTACTAATGCTGTTGAGGTTGTCATAGTTTTGAAAACGGACTGAAACTTAAACTGTTGCAGGACTAAATTTGATGTCATCTCATTGGTCCTATCCTTGAACCTAAGTTTACCTAGCTGCGATGTAACTCAGCCGATAGAGCAAAGCAGCTTTAGTCAGAGGTCCTTGGTTCGAATCTCGATCAAGTCGCCCTATTTTCAACTCATTGGATCAGTAGTGTAATGTGACTGGCAAGCTCTGGTTGTCTCTCTCTGGAGTCCTACCGCCATATAGAATATATCTTCATTGAGAACCTATGAGCCTTCAGGAGAGAGCTTAGGCATAGGTAAATATTTTTCTGGACGTTGCCGTTTGGATTGTGAAACTGTAACACTGATGGTACAACGTAAGCACGTATCACCAAAAACTTACAAGTATTAGCCAACGCACAACTCCAATGGTTTTAAGACCAGAAAACAAAACATAAACAAGTAACCATCAACATAGATAGAACCATATTAGGAACACTGGAATATAATTTATTACTGGAAAATAAGACAAAATGCATGGGTTACATTCATGTGCAGAAAAGCTGTATAGGCTAAAATAAAATATTTTTTTTCTTAAAAAGGCTACTTTGTGTGTGTTTGTTGTTTTTTTTAGTTAGTTTTAGATAATGATCGAGAGAGTATGTATAACATATACTTTACACAAAGACGTCATAAACAAGCCAAGTCATGTAATCAATAAAGAAATAACCACTTATATAAAACGAACCAAACAAGAAAGACGTTGAATAACTAATTTTTGGAAAAAAGAGTCTAAGTGCATAGTGCAGGGTACATGTGCATATATCAAAGCTCTCATTTTCTGTGTAAGTACATGTAATTTATAAACATACTAAAAATGTCGTTTCTTGCTTAACTTTATTTTTGGTTGTTTTGTTGTTGTTGTTGTTGTTTTGTTTTTTTTGTGTGTTTTTTTTTTTTGGGGGGGGGGTAGAGGGTTTTAGTGTTTTTCTTTTCATTTCGTTGTTGGCTTTTGCTGATCAAGTGAATGATAGGAAAAAGGACTCCTTATAAGAAAGCTATACCATAAATTTATTAAGTATCATTTGAGTGCGACCACGTTTAAACAACAAAAACAATTTTAAATCAAAAAAGTTTCATGGAGTTGAACCATCGATAAAATTGGCTGAAGAAATTGTTGTATTTGTGCAGTTGTCCATTAAAATCAATGTCAGGTGAAAGAATAACAAAACAATAATTAATAATATTGGAAAAAATTGAAACATGTGAATACCTCGGTTCATGTTTTTTATTGTTGGTTATATGCTTTTGTTATTATTTTTGTTGTTGCTGCTGCTGTTGCTGTTGCTGTTGTTGCTAATCTTGTTGTTGTTGTTGTTGTTGTTGTTGTTGTTGCTGTTCTTCTTCTTCTTTTTCTTCTTCTTCTTCTTCTTCTTCTTCTTCTTCTTCTTCTTCTTGCTGTTGGTGTGTTGTTTTTTTTTGTTGTTTTTATCGGGTTGTTGGTGATGGGATTTTTTTTCATGTTGAGTTACAAGTTGGTGCTGTTGTTCATGATGTCATTTTTGCATTTTCTTTTCATGCTTTAATGTTTTAGATGTGGTTTCTGTTGTTTTGGGAGTGTTTTTTGTTTTTTGTTAATTACTCAATAAGTAATTTAACACGCATTTATTTATCCAAAATACAATTGAACAAAAGCTGAGGAACAAAACAAAAAAATGAAAAACAATCATAACAACATAATAAAAGTCAGTCGTCAACGTTGATGAATAACATTTCGCAGTGAATTAACTATACCCGTTGCCTCATTATGACCAGAGAAAGAAACACATTTATTTAACAACTGATTCACAAGACCATGAGTCGTCCTCTATGAGTCTGGTGGTTGTGGTGAGCTCTTTCACTTTATTCTAAGAGTCCCCTCCTGGCAAGAAGCCTATCGGCGATGGACAAGGGCCGCAGTGTATACGGCAGCAAACGGTGACGGAGAAGTCGTCTGCTAGCTCTACGCCAGCCCGGTCGATCGTAGGTTGAAGCCACCATGTCCAAATAGTTGTTTTCATAGGCGTCTTCCAAGAAATCATTCATCTCATCTTCGTCGGTTGCCTTTTCGTCGCGATTAGTAAATGCTATGGAACTGCTTTTGCTGCCGTTATCTTTTGAGGTTTTATTTGCTTCTTCATTTCGTTTGTTCGCCCTTTCAGAATCATCGTGCGATTCACCATTTTGCAAATCGCCGTCCATAATTGCCGCTCTAGCGCGGGAGCGAGTGAGGTATCGGTCCAGCAATCGCTCTGTGCGATCTCTGGCGTCCTGGCTCACGGCCTCCATGTCAGCCAGTCGTCTGCTGTAGAGCCTCGTTTCAAACGCGGAGAGCGCTTGTCGCGGGACAAGCATGTCTTCTGGTTGGTTTGGAGCCAAGAGGTAGTTTCTCGGCGACAATAGCTCAGACTCGATCGGCACTAAGTCGGGATAGAAGAGCTCAAGCGAGTCTTGCATAGAAGTTGACATTCTTCGCGCCATTGCGTTCAATGCCAAACGGCGAGCCATTACGCGAGCTCTGACAAGTCCGGCCAATTCATACCGTTTGGAAATTTCACCTGCACTTTCTATTTTTGCTGGGGCCATTTTTTTTCTCGTTTGCCTTCTTAACCAGGAAAATGATTTTAAAAAATTCTGAATTTGTATAGTCTGTGGATAGAGCATAAAATTAACATATTTTAAGCACACCTGTTTTGACACAAGGGTGTAAACTAAATATTTCAAATGACGGTGTATGGTAAAATTACGCCCATATGGATTTTATTAACAATTGAAAATAATTTATGGATGTATGAAATATTGCTATCACGTTAAGATGTATTCCTGTAGACAACGCTCTATGGAAATGTTAGCGACATTAAGAAAAAGTAAGTGCAATAATATTCAAAAGAAACATTTTGTTCCAATGTCGCAGAGACCCTGAAATATCACCTACAAACAAATAGTTTAAAGATTGCGTTATATCACAAAGGGGATTATTTTCAGGTTAAAAAAATAATAAAAAAAACAATAATGCAATATAATTATAATAAACAATAAACTTCAAAGATTTGTTACAATCCACGATCTTAGTACAATCAACTATACCCTATGGTTATCTTAAACATCAGTTGTTTTTTGTTTTGTTGTAATTTTTTTCTGGAAGGGGGGGGGGGTATGTGGGTGTTTTTATTTTAGGGGGGGGGGGTGTGTCCGCGGCACAGAATTCTACACTCCACCCTCGTATTTCAATAGATAACACCAGTAGTAAGTTCATGATTGGAAAAAAATAAGATTTCTATTTTACAGACCTCGAGTACACTTGTTGTTGCTTTTTCTTCTGTTTCATACATTTCTTCTATGCCATCGCTTAATATCCTTTGTTATAAATAATAATAAAGAAGAATGGTTATTGAAAATTTTATATCAACGAAAGCCGATGGAAAATCAGATTAATACACCTCCAGTTAATACCCAAAAAAAACAACGTTGCCCTACCGTTATAATGGAGCCTGCCCATTAAATTCCGAATCTTAAATAAGATTTTTTTTTTCATATCATATTCAGAATACTCATGGTTGAGTTTGGCATTTTTGCTTGTTTCGCATGGCCCGTATATATCAAGATGATCTCCTGAAATTTCTTCTACAGCAAACCAACCCCCGTCAAGTTGATCGGGTGTAAGGAATAAGGATACTGTAATCTTCACATAAATGGTATGATGACACAAGGAATATTGCTGGAATAAACTATTCGTCTGATCACAAATACATATAATTTTTATATACCTTTAATAATAGAAAAATAATAACATAAAAAATAGAAAAATAGAAAATAATAATTACGGCATAAGTGTTCCTGTAAGATTGTGGGTTCTTTTTCGGGATGTTTGTTGATACGATGAAGCAGCTCGATTAAAATATCCTTGATGTTTTTGTTTAATTTTATTTGTTATATATGCTCTAAAGAGATTCCAATCATGTTATATATTATATATAATATATGACATGATTAAATATATATTATATGTGAGCTAGTGGGTTGTTTGTATTTCGTTCTTTACAGTATTTTCTCTGACCGCAAATTTTGTATGTTTTACCGTATCTGTACTGCTAATTAAGTTCATATAGTGCTTTTATTCTCACCTCTGGTTTTGTGATTGTTATTTGCTTCTTTTGGTGCTGGGCAGACTGGTGCTCCAGCTTTGTCGTTCATTAATTTTATTATGGTTAGTTGAATCCCTTGAGAATGTTGCCTACGTTATGGGGAGGTAATAATATCTTCACCCTGCACAGATCATACTGTGGGTGATGATAAATGTTATTGGGACCTGGTCCCCATTTCCTGGCTTTGTTTCCCTTGTGGTCAACTATGTACTGATACTTTTCGCCTACTTGTCGTAACATACTTTAGGATGTCCATTAAATGTATTAGGCTTTCTACATACAAATTACTATTGGGGTAGTCTGCATTTCAACCATTGCACTAAATTCACATTTACCTTTGGTTTGGTGCTACATATTAGTATTTGTATTAGTCTATTACCACGTGTGTATATTTTAGTTGCTCTTTGATTACCTATGCCTTTGATTTTGACTATTTGTCGCCCTCTTTATTATTCTCTCTCCCCTCTCTATCTCTCTCTCTCTCTCTCTCTCTCTCTCTCTCTCTCTCTCTCTCTCTCTCTCTCTCTCTCTCTCTCGGTATGAAGATCATGTTTGTGCCAATGTACTTTTCATTATTTTTTCCCTATGTATGACTTATCGTTTTTCTTATTATTATTTTCAGTCGGACTTGTTATGCCGGCTGGGTTTTTTTTTATGATGGTGTAAATTCAATAAAAGTTTAAAACTTTTCACGCTGTGCCCGGTGTTTTCCCTGCCTTTCTCACATATATATTTATATTTCACGCTGTGCCTGTTCTGACAATTTCATATTACATATATTATATATTATATTAGAAACTGTCATCTTCGAAAATCAAGATCAAAGAAAGGGGTGACTTGGTTGAATAAGTGTTCAAAGTTTGATACACTTGGTGCCAATTTTTACTGGCAATGTAAACTTTAATTGAAAATTAGCTAGGAGTTGAATCCTGTGTCCAAATTTGAGTCATGTCTAAATTAAACTTGATATATTTTTCGACGAATTTTCGCATTACCTTTGGCACGTACCTTGTACGTGGATAAACTGACCTAATTTTACGGACATGGGGAGAAAATTGCAGTATATAACAACAATGCAAATTTTGCTCCTCAAAAATAATACGTAACATAGTTGAAGATGAAACTTAAGTGTTAATTATAAAAGAAGATTTTAATGTAAAAAGCAACAGCGTTACCAATACCTATTATAACCTCTAATTACGTACCGTTGTAGTATCGAGTGTGACTGTAGCGATGACTGGTGGAAAGACGCGAGTGGGGGCAGATAGGAATGATAGATCTGCTACATTCTACAAGCTTTCCTTTTATAGAGTACCAGGTATGGGCCTGCTTACAACAGGTCCATAATTATAATTAAAGCACAATGCTTTTTGTGCCCAGCGTTGAGGGCAGCATCGCTGATGAATGGGATGGAGGTATACTGTAAGCTCTTACGATTTTCGTTGTCCTGTTTAACCACTCCCTAGTGAGCGGTTATGTTTTGTCTTAGGTTTTTTTCCTTTCTGTTTATTTTATTGGATGATTTGTGTGTGTGTGTGTGTGTGTGTGTGTGTGTATTTGCGTGTTTGTTTGGGCGTCTGTGTGTGTTTATTTTAAATGCTCGTCTGGCTCTGCAATATTATCTCTAGTAAATGGGGAAAAGGTAGGTATTTATTGACTAACTTTGTATAACTTCATTATCATTCGAATATTTGAATCATTTCCTCAAATTGTATTGAGCATATTATGCTATATCGAATCATTTCCTCAAATTGTATTTAAGATATGCTATATTGCAATGGTTATTTTTTTTTGTAATAGGTAAGGCTAGTATTTTGATTGTACCATCAATAAATTATTTTCATCAACAAATGGCCCTACTAGCGTGAGTTGTGCGTATTTCACCCTTATAGATCAGACAGGCGTGTTTATCCCCATACCGACTAAACAAGAGAGATAACAACCCCCTAGTTCGAAACGGTCGTAGAAGGGGCCCACCTTAAGCACGCTATGGAATACGTTGCATTACCAATCTTTAAAGAAAACAATTTTTTTTCACATATTAAGCTTAAAAGAGTTCTGTAAAGAAAATTTAATATTTTCATATCGAGACCTGAGTAGCCCAGGTCTGGTTAATTCATTAAAAGGGCTGTATCATTAATAAAGTCCCGAAGGCACTATTTTGTAATTAATGTGAGTGGCAACACAAGCGATTTGGTGAGCACAGCTCTCTTCAACACGCGAGTTTTAATTAAGTGATTAAAACTCAGTTGGCAACATCTACGCTCGGGGGACGTCAGCCTGACCCAGGGGGAACATAGGTTACATCAGCCATCTAAGCAAATTATTTCCGGCCTCTCATTTTCACTATTGTATAGAACTTACAATTACACCATGGGTACCGTCAACTTTTCCTCCTACTTTATCTCTTCACTCCTCACCCCCCCCCCCCCCCCCAACCACTTTCTCTTTGACTCTGTCTGTCTGTCTGTCTGTCTCTCTCTCTCTCTCTCTCTCTCTCTCTCTCTCTCTCTCTCTCTCTCTCTCTCTCTCTCTCTCTCTCTCTCTCTCTCGCTCGCCCGTGCGGTATATGGGGCCCCCATTCGGAGGGGTGTAAAGAATGATTACCACCTCCTACCTGTCGCGCGAGATACAGTAAAAGAGTGCTAAGGACAGACCCTTTCTCTTTATCTTCCTATGTCTTTCCACTCTCTTGTGTGCTCATATCGTCCATCTAATTTATTGTTTTCACCTCTTCTACTTCTGACCCCCATTAGTGGACCCCTTGTTCGCCGTGAGGTGCATCCTGTCATGATGGAGGCAGGGGCTGCCATTCACCAACATATCACTCTGGTCTGCTCCTTCTTCCGAGACGGGTGGGCGGTGTGGCCCCCACTGCTCAATCGGCTGGTCATGTCTTTCTTGGCTAGGGTCAATTCTAGCATTCCCTCTATGTTAGAAGTATAACTCCGGGATAGTTCTGACACTTCTAGAGCTGGATATTTTCGCAGTGTCCCCTTGTTGGGCTCGATGGCGGATGGGTATTCTCGGAGCAGAACCTCTCTTTCTTTTCTCTATGGCACCTTTACTTTCAACTCAGACCGCCCCACTAAAAAAAAAAAAACCAGCCGCTCACCATGCTTGGTGATCAGCGATGTTGAAAAGAAGATGGCAAAACTCAGTGTTTTTTGCTATTACAGTATTAGCGGAGCAGTGAGGACTGGTAGGTGAAGCCAAGAGCGTCACGAAACCCCGTCCTGAGGAGCTCTTAATGGAGTGTTCTAGCGAAGCATAATCAAAGCGTCTCTGCAGGGGTGAAAGCTTTGTCAAAATCGCTGTCGCTGTGAAGGCTTAGCGGAGCATAGCAAGGAGGAGATGGTGGCGGAACTCGATGGAGTCACCCACACCCGACGCCTTTTTATGCGGAAGGAGAGTAAAATCAGGACCAACACCTTCGTCCTAACCTTCGACTCGACGTCGCCACCGACATTGGAAGTGGGGTATTTGACTCCAGAAGTCATTGTGGAGCGGAGGGCTAAGGGAAAGAAACTTGCTGGTCTGGTTGGCCACCCTGCGGGTAGCCCGCCAGGCTTTAAGAATATATTTTTTTTAAATGGTTAGTTCTCATTTCTTACAGAGGAACTGTAGAAGCCTCATGACCAACTATCCTGAAAAACGTACAATGTGACTATTCCACACCCGGGGTGCTAATAACCAAGTTTAGTTATTCTCACCCAATAGTGAAAACCCTTCCAAATTTGTATTCTCATCCCCCTTCTCAGTGATACGCTTTTAGGCAGTATTAAAACGTATCGATTTTTTTTCCCTCGATAAGGCCTATGGTCTCTCTGGTTTATCTAGATCTATCTTTAAAATTGCACTATTCCCCTTTTAATTTTCTTTCCCTTTTGAATCTCACTAACTTCGCCACTAAATTTCTTATTTCTGCTCCGAACTTAGATCAAGACTTCTAGTAGTGAGCATTCTCAAATTTCAATTAGATTTAGGTTCAAGACCTAGATCTAGGAGTTGGATCTTTTAATCTGGACCTTTAACCTAGATCTAGGGTGCTTAACTCTACTCAGTACTGTCAAACATACAAGCTTAATTCAGAATGAAGAAAAAAAAATTCTGGAAATCTCAACCACTATTCTAGCCCAGTACTTCGTTACGTCCAAGGTTTTCATTAAATCACTTCTTTAGGTCGAAGGTTCAGGCAAGGTCCATAGTTATGATATAACTGGGTCCCTCAGATAGTCTTCTTACGATCGAGGTTTCCTCGAGTCCCATGTTGCTATATGCGAGGCCCACTGTATTTGAACAAAAACATACGTAACGACATGTTGTACTACATGTGCAACATCCTATAACATAGTTATCTTTAAAGACAATCCCCTTAAGTGTGACATTTTCTGCACATATGTCAATGAACATAATAGAGGGAAAAAAAACAAGGCTTGTTTGAACAAATTTATTATGGACACTTTCCCTTTCATGAAACAGGTTCTGGGTAAAGGATATATGCTAACTACATTAATATATACTTAAACCAGCATGCTCATTAATATAACAAGGATGTACACAACAAATGGATCTTGTTCTGGGATATCTGCGTGACTGTTTAACATTTAAGTTATCTATACACCGCATAGTAATTTTAGTATCACTAACATACACACTTTCTAAATTATGTGCGAGCAAGACCGGCATGATTACAGCAACACAGTCAACTTCAAAACAATTTTTATTTTGCAAAGGTATAATTTATCAGTCATTTGTGTTTCAATTAAAAAAATGATTAGACCACATAGAGCTAGTCATGTTTAGTAATCTCTAAGTAATAAATAAAATGTACACATTTACATCGCAAGACAAAATTAGATGATTACACATACTTATAATATGCACTATTACATTTTTTTTTTATATGCTAAACATCTATATCATTTTTGACAAATATCGCAGATGGGCATCTGGAAAACAATGAAACAACAACTTGAACTATGTACATCAGCCTACAATGGAAAGTTCATTTAACATGGTTACACTTACAGTATTATTTTTATATATCAGATCACATAAACTGATAAAAGTAACAGAATGTATTGCATGTTAAACGTACATTTTTCAGAAGCATATTGATTCTTTGTCATTTCCCAAATTTTATTTTAAAGAGGACAGGGACCAGCCACTGAGTTCTTTCTTTTTATAAATTACCAGAGAAGTTGAAAAATCCACATCCTTTATCACTGTCAACCTTGATCTTCTTTAAAAGGATTTTGCTAAATTAGTAAATGGAGATGCACACACTTACTCATTTAGTTTTATTATGTTATGATTAACTAAGAACGGAACTTGACCAGAGCAAAGATGTGTTGTTGTTTTTTTCCTCCCTCGACAGGTGTCTCAGCAAAACATTATGTTTCCACAGAGTTTTCAATGACATCATGACAAATTGCTGTTTCTGTTATGTGTAGGCAATTTTTTGGTTTCATATCAATAACATCAGAGAGTGGGATGAAAAAAAATGAATGCAGTAAAAAAAAGTTTATCATAGTAAAACTGTTTTCATAAAATCTGTGTATCCATCATTGGTTAGGTGAACATATCCAGCTCTTTAAAAAATCAGATGAGCAATTCAGCATGTGTGTGGCAAGAAGCAATCAATTCAGTTGCTCAAATTTAATGTGTAAGCATAATTTACAAATATTATGAGAGTATTTATGACATTCTAAATAAATAATGATTTAACCATTTTATTTTTACCACAAATAATCTTTGATGTTCAATGGAACACATTTGGAACAAACATAATATATTCCTATGGACATGAAAGACATTTTGTTGAAAAAGTGCGAGAAAAAAAAAAAAAAAAGATGTCAAACAGTGTTTATTTTTTGCTTTGTTTTTTTTTTTTTCATTTTTTTGTTTGTTGAGGGGAATAGGTGTCTATTAATCCCAGTGGTAAACCGTGAGCAGAGAATTTTGATCTAGATGACATTTAAATGTGTTCATGGAGTTCACAAATATTTACACATTGTTTTCAAGCCACTATTACAATCAAGATAGAGATTTGAAAAGGAGGGATTATCGGATATGAGCGATAACCTAGTCTGGGGCTGCACTGACAAAAATCACACATGTATTAGTAGTGTCAATTATCCATACTAGCATTTGCAAAGTGTGACAAAAATTATTATATACAAAAATCACACCAAGTTAAAGGTGAGTGGTGGATAGCTGTGGTAGATAAACAAGATGTATTCAAAATTCGTTTACAAAATTAACAAAAACTTATTGAGTTTTCTCTTACAAGCAATTTGACTGTAAATTTAATTTTTTTTAAATAAAGATAGAGGTACTCATGCATACCAATCTATGGCAATTTTACAATGTTTGATCCTGTTGAAAGAAAAACAAATTTTCGAGAAATTTCACTGTATAATAAACAATGATTACATTTTTTCAGTCATGCAAATTACACAGCTCATTATTACCCGTTTGGCAGTTGAAGTAAACATTTTGGAGATAACAGATACATGTACTCAACATATCCTGACCTTCAAGTTCAACACGTAAAATTACCTCCTAAAATAAACTTTTTAACCTTAACTGAGCGCACTGACAGACTCTTTCTTCCAATTTTCAATACTGAGCACACAAAAAAACAATCTAAAAATTAATTGTAATATCACAACCTTCCCTGAATTCAAACACACAGGCTCCCCTCTTGAATGCAGGAGACTAGAAGTTAGGAAAAGGACTCAGCCCTCAGCCTCAAAAAATACATGTATAATAAATTCACCGTAATCATCCGACATGAACACACACAAATTAGCCTTTATGATCTTACTACTAGGCCTAAACAATTAACACATAAAAGTTGACTCTGTGCATGGATATTTGTACATTACATGTGTATTGATTTTTTCGGCTAAAAAAGGTATATTAATGGCACTGCAATAACTCAACATGAGCACAGACATTTACCAACCTAAACATAAAGAAAAATCTTAATTTTTATAAAAATATCATACTTGGGACAAAAAAAAACATTTCTTTTTAATGTTTTTAAATAAAATAAAAAAAGAACCTAGCTATTGAAATGATTTATTGAGCCATAAATTATCCTCCAAAAGGCAAATGCACTTTTAGTTCATACAAAATTATTACGTTGGGGATTGCATTGTGCTTTCAGATTTTTCCTCCCTTTTAGACAAATAAAACTAAAATTCAAAATAAAGATTCAGCTGTTTCAAGTACATTTACCATGATAAAAATTTGAGTTAAATTGTGGCTGCTATAACATCATTTTTTTTTTGTTTCTGTGCTTTTTACTACTTGACTAATGAATGCAGAAAGGAAAAGCTTTTTCCGTCCAATTTTTTCCTCCTAAGATGTAAATGTTTTTTCATTTTATATGAAATAGCTATTATGACAGGTAAAGAATTCTTCAAGAAATATGAGGAAATTAAAAATTACAAAGGGGGTGATAGTTGATTTTCAATAGTATTTTATGACTCATTTATGTGTGCTGCTATCAATTTTAGAAGAACATATTCCGTTTTACCTTACACTGGTTTTTAAGACTACAGGTATAGGTCTTCTTAAAACCACCCTGGTGTAATTAATTTAGACAAAGTAAACAATTCTGTCCATGTCTCTATTTTTTTTTTTTAAGACTGAAAGCAGGAGAAGATTGTGACAGGATAGAGAGGGATTCGTGAGAAAGTAGACGAGGGAGAAAAATAAGTAAATAACAAGGAGATCATATTTGAAATGATGAAAAAAGACTACCTTGTGATTGAAGGAGCATGAGAAAGAAATCCATTCCTTTTAATTATTAATTTTCAACGTTCTAAATGGTATTCAAGGGGGAAGGAAACTTTATGTGACCTCTCAGCCTTTCATAGTATTGACTCACAACTCCTTTCTTCTCATTTATTGCAAGTAATATTTTCATACTTCCAAATGTGGGACAACAGAAAACAGGGGAAGGCATGTACATCTAATGGTCAATATACACAAAATTATTATTTAGGGGTAAACGTAGTTACATGCTCTCTTAGTTTAATGTCTCCTAGATTCCCTTGGGAATCCCATACCGCTAGAGCCTTTAGAAATACATGCATGATAACACTAAATAATTCCTTCTCGTTTGAAAATTTGTATTATGGCAACATTTTAGAAAATGATTCCCTCTTTGTTCAACTAGCAACTACTGAACAATCAAGTTATAAAACAAAATGAATGACACAGTTATATAACAAACAAAAAACAATGTTGAGCCCAGCGTACAGTGCAATCCCAAAAACCATGTCTAAATCTAATCTTAATAACAAAAGCAGTATTTCAACCTCTTTCAGCTGATGGAAAAGTTCCCTGTGAAACTGATCTTCGATATTTTTCATTCAAGCCTTTAAGTTGATAGAGCACATGCACAAATATAGATTAATACAAATAAGCTCATATTCTTAAGGCTTATTGATTCTCTACAAAAATCTATTGCACATAATATGAATTATTTTGTGATTTAACTTGAGTAACAAAAAACAAAAATATTTCCAGGCAGAACATTTTAACACTTTTAGAGAAAAGAAAAAAACAAATGGATATTTCAGGATTTTGATACAAGAGAGGAACAAAGAAAAATAACATAGAACAGAAATATATATTAACAAAAAATAAACAATAACAACAACAACAAAAAACATGGAACCTCATTTGTAACTTCAGATCTTTTTTGTGTTATAAAAAAAAATATATCAACAAATAAATAAATGGGTAGAATTTTCTTGTGGTTCTTTATATTTAGTAATTCAATTTGAAGAAACATTAGCCTTTATCAAACTATTGGGTCTTGGTTATTCTTTTAAACCTTTTATAATTTGCTTTTAACAGATCTTATGCTTTAGAGCTTTCCAGCTTGGGAAGGCAATCTTTAAAGAGTAGTTCATCAGCCTTGGCAGACCATATAGATTAAAAGGGTCAAGACCATAAAAACAAAACAAAAAAGGCTATCATCCATTGGATGCTGAGGTTGCACTAACCTGATGCTGGGCAAATTCTGTTATAGCCTTACAACCCCATAGGAAAACAATCTTGTTAATAAAAAATAATTTTTTTTAAAGGTGACGTGAAAGCAGCTGTTTAAGGAAGGTTAACACTCACAAACATTAGTTTTAAAACATGATGGCAAACAATGAGTTGTGAGGGAGGAGGGAGTGGAGGGTAACATAAACAAGTTTATAATTAGTACGTAACTCATACAACAGAACAACATTTGGATTCTACAACCCCAACTCTGTGACCAGCACTGTCTACAGTGAGAACGGTCGAAGTGATGACTCCAGAATAGTCTCCCACAGAAGCCATGGTTGGAGGAGGTAAGACAAGCCCATTACAGTCTACTGATGACTTGCGCTCTGGTTCAGCCAGTGTGCCCTCATGAGACTCCACTGCGGAGATTCTGGTGAACTCCACAACCTTCGACTTTTGAGTACAGCCAACTTCTTGTACAGATTGGCCAATATAGCTGAAGACTGGACCACTTGTAAAATTAGCTGACACATAGCTGCCTGTACAATTTTTACGATTGCTAATTTTATTTGAAAGTATATTGCTGCTATTGCCCTTGTTCTTGCTCTTTATTAGAACATTATTGCCACTGCTAGATAGAGGTAAAGCATTGTTGATTGCAGACAGTTTGTGTGAAAGGAACATGATATCCAGTCCTCCAAGATCTGTATTGATCATACCCAGCTTATTTTTCTTGTTTTTTAGCCCTGTTATTGCTTGTTGGTGAAGACTACAATTCTGTGCATTTTTGCTACATTCAGTGGATTTCTGGTAACTGCTAATGTTTTTCTGATTTATGTCCAAGTTATTTTTTGTCACGCCTTCCAGGGGGTCTCCATTGCATAATCTATCATTGCTTGGTGGAAAATTCTGACATGAATGACTCTTTCCCCCTCCGCTTTTATCATTTGCACTCCCCCCTCCTCCTCCACCCCCGCCACCGTTACTTCCATCACTTCGTCTACTGCTCCGATGAGATGTTTTAGCACTCCCTCCACCATTACCAATGCGGCCTCCTCCACCTATATTATTGCCGCCACTTGGCCCATCTGTATCACTTGAGTGATCACTGCTATCTCGGCGATGCATGAACTTATGTTTGAGCTTCTCTTTCCTTGAACGGCCTTCTGTATCATCTGTATCACTTGCATCACTGCTACTGCAGCTAGTGCCCCGCTGACCTGCTCCCTTCCTCCTCCGTCTTTGCTCATACTTCCTTAATATTTCAGGAGAAGCAGCACCACTGTGGGTATACCGACTATGTGGGGCAGACAGCTTGAGAGGAACAAAATCATCTTCCCCTTCTGATTCATTTTCTTCGTGAATCTGATTGAGCAGTTGGGGAGAGCTGCACACAGTCTTGAGTGGCCGCCTAGCATTTACAGGTTCAAGAATATTACTCTCATCTTTAACAGGAGTCACTGGTGTTAAAATAGAATCCTGACTATGGCTCAGTGACATTTCACAAGATCTGTCATCTAAAAACTCTAGGCTTTTAGATGGTTTCAACTCTTTAGGGTCCATCTCTAGATCATCCAAGTCGTCGTCTTCGTAATCATCATGAGATTCCTCTTGTATTAGGCTGCACTTGCGACTACCAGCCATAAACAAAGCTTCTGGTGAGAGGTGGGTCACCTTTGGCGATGTAGATGACGAGGCTGCAGAGGCATAAGCAGCCAGAGGTGACACTAAACTCTGGACCAAGGAGGAAGGATCTGGAATCTCTGGCTTGTGAGGCTGATTTCTGGAGACAGAAAAAAAAAGAGAGAGAGTTGAGAGCTTTATTTATGATTGATCCTGAAAGCTGCTGGCTGTAACAAAACATTACATGGAACGTTTCAAATCTAGCAGTTAACTTTTTAATTTCCTATCAGAAAGGCACTCTTTACAAAAGAATCATTTTTAAAATATACAGCTTCAAAGAAACATAAGGGACAAAAAAAAACAACGTATTTGAAATATCAAAATTTCTGAATCATAACTTCTAGAACTCTTCCTAACTCCTTTAGTTCTTTTCTTTAACTATTGAATAATCTCATAGCTATAATTTTGTAAATATCGTAAATGATATAATAAGAATTTATAAATACAAATGATGAAAAAAATGAATATAAATGTTAATAGTAGTCATTTTTCATATGCCTGCAGTTAATACACCAATGTCCACTGAACACCACATGAAAATACAAAATGGGAAGCAGAAACTGTCTCAATGTTTAACTTTCAACTAATTTAAAAAAAAAAACATTTTTTAAAAGAACAAAAAAAGCAAAACTGGAGAGAATATGCAAAATAGAGAAGGCTACACAAACAAAAGAAAATCTCTAACGTGTAAGCTTGCAAAATTAACATTTTAAAAAGTTAGCAAATTCAGAATTACGAAGACGAAAAGGTCAGTGAAAATACACTTCGTGATCTGTGGCCACTGGAGCAGTAAAACAATATTGATAAATGTTAATAGGCAGACATGAAAAGGCACAAGCAACTCACTAAAAGTGTTTTTAAGTATTCATTTGTCACATATTAATCATAACAAAGGTCAGTATATGCAGTTATCAATTCTGGAAAAAAGTATTTAATTGTCCACTCCAGATGTTCGTTCTTTCTCTAATGATTAAAAATATATATAATCCTGGGCTAAAAAGAATCATTCAATTCTGAAGTCTCCAGGTAATGAATTAGCAAATGGCTTTATTTTTATTTGCAACCAGTTCGATGAAACAAAATAAGTGTTAAAATCAAATGGTTTTTTTCTTTTCACTATTATTATCACGGTTGCCATTATTATTTTTAACACTACAAGTTAAAATACTTCCTATTTATTTTTATACGCCAAAAACTCTAATTTAGTTTAGTATTTTCTCACCAAGCAGAAATTTGGGGGGTTAAAATTCTCAGGAGTTCCGAATTTTCAATCAATGAATACAATAACACTGTTATTGATGTCTTCAAATTTATATTTTGAAACTTTTAAAACTCTGTACCTAAGCAAGGATGATAACAATATTATCATGTATGGTAATCACCAACAGTGAGGTAGAAATTATATTTAAAAAAAAATATATATATTCTCTACAACATGAAACCTTTAGTGCACATGTTAGTTGAATTAGACAGTTAAAAATTTTTCTTTTAAAGAGCATTTTTATTCAAACTTATATAAGGTGTTAAGTTGCCTTAAAAATGTTTTTCTCACCTTGAGCTTTCCATGAACATAGTTGGGTTTTTTTAAGGATAAACAGAAAAAACTTATTTTAAAAAATTACAGGGTTCTAACAATTAACATGTTTTGCAACAAATAATATCTATTCACATCTTTTTTTTTGCGTTTGCTGTTTGTTTGGTTGTTGTTGTTTAACATTTTAATGTTACAAAAAGTAAGTCAGTTTATATTGATGGCAAAACTATGAGATGCAGTATAAAATTAATTTCTATATTTTGAAATATCAAAATTAGGTTCCATAAAACAATATCATGCTTTTCAGCAAGCTGATAGCAAGACAATGAATCAGTTTTTCAGAATGACTCATACCCATTTGCAAGTGAGCCATGGACTTTTTTTCATACCATTCAAGTAAAAGAAATAAGACAAGATCTAGTAATAAATCTATTTATTTAATTTTGTTAAGAGACCTAAAACACATACACTGAATGCCTAACATTCTAGGCTAATATAATTATGAATATAATTGTCAATAAATCAATGTTTCTCATATTTATTTACTGAATTCAGTCCATGAATTTTGAAATTTTTGGTATAATCTGCAACAAGCCATTCTTAGTATCAGATATTCAAGCCAATAAAATGCACTGAAGAAAGTCTAACTGCATATTTGGAGGTTTAAAAAAAGGATTCATAATTACTATACTTGTATTACTTATTGTTATTTTCTATTTCTTTTCTTCTTTTTTTTCTTCTACTATCCTTTTGTATTTCCTATCAACAATGATACTCTTCTACCCCTCTCTTGGTAATTTCATCAAATTATAACTATTGAGCAGGGTCTAAACATTTACATATCCACAAGCATCATCAATATTATATAACACATTTTATGTCAAACATTTATATAAATGTAGCCAAAAATAAGGGAGGACTAACAATATAGCACAAGGAAATGCGTTACCCCTTTCCAAAACAGACACGCAATAACTACAACCAAGAGGACTTCTACCATAATCAGCCAATAATACACATTGTGTTTCCTTCATAATTTGCAATGATCAAAATGAACATTGCTTATGCTCAACTGATAACGCAACATTTTGGTCTGTAGTATTAGCTTAATGTGTATTTCATTGTGTTTGAATTAACACCAAACTTCAGAATGTAAGGCATTTATTTCTTTGTCTCAGTAATCTTAGCACATGCATCTAACAGCTTTATTGTTGCTGGTAGCCTTTATGTAAACAAACTTCAGCTAATAGAAGGAAGAAATCACTGGACCAATAGACTACAAGATTGCCAAAATTGTATGCTTGCAAAGCAAAGTCTAGGTTCAATTGATTAGAACCTCTCCAGGGACAATTTATATTAAAAAATAAAAGTTATGTGCCACTCTTTGGTATTGATCGTTGTGGTAACTTTCCATGACATATCTAATTTGCGCATGGTACATGAACTCTGCAAAAAAAACAAAGTACAATAAAAGCACTGTGCATTGACTAAGAGACAAATAGTTAAGAAATCCAATGAAATGAGGAAATAAATAATTCCAGAAAATAAAATTATTTCTGAGAAAAAAAATTCTTTTTTTTTTTAATAAAGCTATAAGGTATCAGGATGCCAGAAACTACATTTTTCCATGTTTTGGAAGCGTGGCTTTTAAAAATTATATGGCCACCGATGGCGGAAAATGGTGATATTACTGAAACATTGTAACTCAAAAACATAAATGAATATTTGCATGAAACTTTCAGGAAATGCCCCTCTATACCCATTGCATGTCCTAAACCTCACTAAGTAGACATTTTAGCAACAACAAAAATTAATGGAGATTTTTTTTTTCTGTCAGTGAGCAAAGCATCAACTTAATTATGAATGCAAGCATGATCTGTGTTAGCCAATTTTGAAGAGAGTGCTTTTCTTTTTTTTTAGGTTTAGGACATGCAGCAATATCTTGAGAATATGTGTGCCAAATTTTAAGTGGATTTATTGATTAGTTTGTTCACTATAACAATTCAAAAGTTGTCAAGTAGGTGCAAAATGTGGTTTTGAGAAAACTCGGCCAAAAAGACAAGACAATTATGTCGATACTGAAGACAAGAACTAAAAATGAATGCCAGCTTACTTTAATGGCCTCCAGAATTGTATACATCTTTATTGTCGTTTTCTCCTCTAAAGAGTTCCAGTATTTGCCCAGTGCCATTATTCATTGGCTAAATTCATATTTCTTAGGAATATTATCAGAAAAAAGGGCAGATCCAATGTAAACAAAATTTACTTGGGTATGTTAAAACCTCTCTATTTCCAAATTGAGGCTACATGTTGGCATTTTTTTCACTTCTATGGTCTTTGCAAGAGATTTGAGTACATGCATAGATTAAGAGAAGAAAATGGGTTGGTCTTAGATTTTTCATGAATTCATGGCATCCTGATACCTTAAATTAAGTGAAAACATAGTCTGTCTATGACTCATGATTTTGATCCTCTGTAGTTTGCCTAGGGCTTTTTCTTTCAGTACAAGCAAGCCATTCAATAATACGATTGATTCTGAGCTTAAAAGAAAACAAATGTTGGTTTTCTCAATATACAAAAAAAAAGGGAAAAATGCACTCATCTATTTCAAACAATATAATTGCCTAGTAAAGTACATTGATGATTGTACTATAAATAGTAAATTCTCTTCCACCTACACAATGAATCAAATGAGAAGCCAAAAAAGTATGCTAGACAATGTAAAAGAGATCAATATTTCAACTTCCATACATCTGAAATTCCCAATACTTCAGGTAAAAAAATTAGATAGATAGAAAGAGAAAGAGAGAGAGAGAAAGAGAGAGAGAGAGAGAGAGAGAGAGAGAGAGAGAGAGAGAGAGAGAGAAAATGTTGGTTACGTAAATAATGGGTGTGAACTGCGATGGTAATATTGAATTTCACCCGATGTATTGAGGCAGCTTATGTAAATATTATGAATTTATAGAAATAAAATGAGAATAATGTTCTTACTCATACGATTTAGACTTGCGCAACTCAAATGATTAACAATTAAGGTGAGTCATATTTAATTCCATGCAAAACCTTTATACTATATATGGATAGAGTCAAATCCAATACAGCACTAAGTCTATATATTGTAATGTACTAGTTTTTAGCTAATTAAGAAATAAACTGATACTTTGAAGTACTAATTTCCAAACTACTTTGTTGTAGCTTGCTAACGGCGTTGAATATTTGATTGCCTTCTATATCGTAATAGATCCATTGATAAGCGTGATAATACAAAATTCAACTTCAAGATTGACTCCCTCAAAAAAAAACATTATTTCTGCCTGAATGTTTAAAAAATTCCTCTAACTGGACAGGTTGGCGGAGTAAGCTGACTATTCAACTAAGCCATCTTACTAATAAATCTTATTATAAAACATGTCAAGGTTTGTTGGATATATTTTTTAAAAGAAAAAAGCAAAGATAAAAGACAAGTTTTGCTATTGATCAATAAACCTGTCGCCGTATAGGATCCCCCAGGGGAACCTATGAGACGTTAAACCCGGAGAGAGGGAGAGAATTCTCTCCCTCCCTCTATAGAGAACCATGATCAATAAACACAGGAGAATATTCCAATGGGATTGGACATGCATAACTATAGCAAGATCCTAGCTGACAAAAGGCCTAAGACAAATGTCTCATCTGAATGCTAACTACCTAATTCATTTAGTATGCAGTGAAATCATAAACTTGGGCACAAGCAAAATTTCGTAGTAACATATAATATATACATGCATCACATGTCATTGTTTAAGTTAGTTTTTTCCATAGAAACAGAAATGCTTCTAATATAAAATTCTCACTGACACTGAATTAATACAAATAACAGTGCAGAAACATTAAAATATTTAAAATTCTGTTCTAAACCTCAGTGCACTCACATAAGCTTTGAAATAGCAGCATGTTAATGACTATTACTTATTATAAAGATTATAATGATCCACATAATCATTTTGATAATGATCATGATCAAATATGTTGTTGATGATAATAATAAATTATGCCTTAATATACTCTGAGGTTTGCAGAGTTGATCATTTTGACGAGAAAATTAAACAGAAATAAAAGAAAATTGGACTCTTTTAGGGTAAAAGCGACGTCCAAAAATTCAAAGCCACGCAATGAAATTGGTCACATGTGTTATAAGAAATCAGTGAATGCACTAAGGTTTTAAGGACTCATCAAATTATGTGACTGAAACATTTTTAGGAACTCTAATCCCTCTGAGACACCTGTTCTTGAACTTGTAGCCATTTAATTGTTTGCTTCTGTCCCTAATTATTTCTTCTCTGCATTTTGTGACTTTTTGACTTTAGTTGGGGGTGGAGATTTACTAGACGTTCCCGCATGGCTAGGTTTTACTGGAAGTGAGAAAGATGAAGTTCTTTGGCTCTGAAATGGTTGGGGCTTTAAGTCATGATTTTCTTGATCTGAGTCTCTATGTGGCCATGTTTCAGTGCTAGGAAGGTGGCATGAGGAAGAAGTCCCTCTATAGTTCTCAAGTATTCCACTCAGAGACTTTAATAAAACAGACTCTTTCTTGGCCTTTGACAGTCCTGGAGGATGGGTAGTCAGATAGTCATCAACTTTCTTGTCATTTGTTTTCTTGCTCTTGCTGGATAGGACATCCTCACTGTTGGGACACAGATCCAGACATTTACAGTGTTGACAGGAAAGAAATTGTTACAAAGAGGTAATCAATACAGATAGTTGTTTCCATTTCCTGATTGAATGTACTATTTCCTAGTGTTTGATTCAAGAATACCTTGATTTGGTGAAAAAAAATATAATCATATCTACTCTTTCTACAGCATCAAGCACACAGAGGACCTGGGGTATAATAAGCAGTATTTGCTGTCTTACATTGAATGAGGATTGAAATGATTAACAACTGCAAAATTAAAAGAAATAAACTCAAGCACATACAAAGACTTAATAAAAATTACAAAAACTTGTACATTAACACCATGCAAATAAAACCAAAATAAACCACTATTGGGACTCCCATGCAATGCAAACACCTCACCGGCTGTTGGAGCTTGTAAGGCAAAGCCCATAAACCAATTAAAAAAAAAAAAAATTATAATAAGCTTTACAGAAATTATAACAAAAAATCTTGCTTTATTACTGAATTGTAGTCATCCAAGATAACAAAATGAATAATGGGATGGAACAGCTTTACTGCAGGCATTGTTTGAATCAAAATCATAAAAAAAAAAAAAAAAAAAAATTCACAAAAAAAAGCATGCAGCAGTTATGAGAAATCCTCTAGGGGCAAGCAAAATCTGCATACTTTCTGTCTCTTGGTACTGCCATCCATGGGAGTAGGCGCTGATGGGGTCTTTGTGGTGCTACCGTCCCTGCTACTTGGGCCGCTCTACGCTCAAAGAAAGAGCTCAAAATAGCAATCTTTGAGAATGAGGGTCCAGAGGATTTTTTCTTCACTGTTGATGCCAGACCTCCATCCCCCGTGGACAGCGGGGCAGATTTGACTCTCTGTTTATCTCTCCTGGCTTGTCCTTTGGGGGGTAATAAAGGTATACCAATGCTTGGAACAGGACAAGGACATGTTTCCCCTGGAGGCTGGTGTTCATTCTTTTTGCGATTAGCATTCCGCCGATCAAGAGTCATACTGAAGGTTAGGCTCTTCACATAATCCGGTCCACCTGGACTCACTGGCAATTTCATCAGAGATGATGTCTCTCCTGACAAGGGTGGCGTTATGACAAGTGCAGGAGGGGCTCCACCAGATTTGTGAATTGGGGCCGTTTTTGTTTTCTTCACTTCCTTTGGTTTGCTTTGAAAAAGTGTACATTAAAAAAATGAAGACAGCAATTCAGAAGGAATAAGCAATACGAAGATGAATAAAAATTTCTGGTTGAATTTCCTGATACATAAAAAACAATGTATCATGTTCAAAGACCATACATACAAATATATCTTATATGGGACAGTGTATCAGTGCTCTTCATAAAGTTGCTTATTAAGAAAATAAATAACAACAGAAAAAGAAAAAAAATGGATAAGTTAAACTTAAAGACAAAATTTTCTCCCATTCTTCAATTGGTGCTTGTATTGAGTAAGTAAAATTAAAACGAAGACTGCCTGTTAACTCAATTATATCCACGGTCTAGTCTCTGTACACTTTTTCCTGTCTGCAAAAAATCAGATATTCATTTTTTTTCCAATGCCATTACCTTTGTTAGAACTTTCGTCTTCGCAGCTTTCAACTGTATATTCCTACCATCTGTTCATGTCACTCAAAATGTGTGAGAATTACTTTCCATATAATAATGCATAAAGAATTTTAAGAACTTACATGTAATTACTTATTATATTATACTAATTAAAGACAAGACATTTAGCACTGTTCATTTAACTGTCAAAACAAAAATAATGTTTGCCTTTCTTTTTTTATATGCATGGGTGGGAGAACAAAATTTCTAAAAGGCTGCAGAAGACGTGAATTTTGGTAAATTTACTAGAAAAGCCTGCAACCCATCGCAGGTTTAAACCCATCGCAGGTTTATTCTTACTAGGAGTAGGTACATCATACCAGTACAGACCTGCTTTTAATACAGATTCATTAACACAACAATAAAGAGAACATTGGGAATCCTAAATGAATGAACATTTCATTGCACTTTTGCAAGCTAAATAATTTCAACATCGACAGCTGTTGGTCACTGCTACCACCCCAATTTTGTTCTCTAAGTTACTACACGACGCGAGCGACTATGAGAAGCTAGCAAGAAGTCTTGTGAGATCTGCTTTAGCCGACACTTTTCCACCTATGTATATATGCTTTTGCATTTTACAGCAGGGGTTTGCAATGTAAATACTTGAGTGTTTATATTTCTCCTCTACTTAGCCTGAATCAAATAAAGATTTTGAAAATAAATGATGGAATTACATGGTGACTTAATACAAAATAAACTAAGTCAAAAACTATGAAAGAAAATAATGTTTCAGTGCAAACTTAGAGAACGACAGAAAAAAAAGAAAGATTGTAATTGACATTTTCAAAATGCTTTGGGTTTTTTTATTTTGACCAGTGATATTATTATGAGAACAGAAGAACTAATAAATGTATGATTTTTCCTGTGAATAAAATATGTTCTTGGCATAAAAAGAAAAAGAGGGAATGGGGTCACATGTTGGTACGAGCAACAGGAAACAAAAAATGTATGCACATAAAATAATATTGAATTTTTAAATGTTGACAAACGTTTTAATAAGAAAGAGATTAAGAATCTACGAAACAAATAAACGCCTTCATTTTATTAATTCACTTATATCAGTTTGTTTTTTTCCTCTTTGGATGCCCCCTCCTCTTCCAAAAAACAAAACAAACAAAAAAATACACAAAAGACACATGAGACGACTACTACCCCATGCCATATTACATATAATCCAAGGGTGTGCAAGAAGAAAACTAATTGATGTTATCACTTTTTTTTGTTTTAAGAAAACAAAATTAATTACACAAGACTCAACTCATTATATTTCTGTTTCTGTTTTGTAAATAAAGATATAATCTTTTACTGAATAGATTGCATGGTATAAACTGAACCAAAACAAAGAAGAGAATATAAAAGACAAAAGTTTTAACAGATGGTTGCACAGAGAGAAAAAAAACAGCTGTGGTTTACACATTTACAGATCCATCTAACATTTCTTATTTCACAGCTACTGGGGAAAGTTCAATTGCCTATTCTTTAAATTTCGTTTCTAAGCAGCTCAATAAAATAGATTGTGCAGGTAAGGTGAATTGTTTATCTACCTCATAAGCTTTTCAAATATCCAAGAGAGGCGAAGGACAATAGACACGAGGGCACGAAGGAAAGGTAGAACAACAATTTTTCAGTATCTACTTGAATGGGTGCTTCAGTTTGTGGAACTCACCGTGGTGACAGCATCAATGGCTCCAAGTGTGGTTTTCCTCCAGTACTTAGATGACCTTGATGAGTGGATGGAGCTGACTGTTTCCTCAGGGACATTGTTTGAGCAGCAACTGCCTCCTGCTGCTGCCTCTTCCTGAGTCTTCTCTCTACCAGAAGGTAATAGGTAGCCGCGATATGATCATAAGCATCCAGCTCAAGTGAACTGAAACAAGAAAAATATAAAATTAAATGAGACAATCATGAGTAGTGTTGTTAACACTTTTTCAAAAATGTTTCTGCAATTAACATGTGTAATGAGTTTTAATACCATGTTAAACTAACAATTTTTCAACAACAGATAAAAGAACTGTGTATTTACTGCTAGTCCTGATTGTTCCCGCTCTATTTAAAGATTCATGCATGAGTGCTGTAAGTTGATTTAAAAAAAGAAGTAATTATTGTTGAATGTCCCTCTAAAAATGTTTACACATGCTTTTTGTTAATAAAAAAAAAGTCACTTAAGACACTCGGCTTTCCACATTCCTGGCTCATAGACTAGCATGAAGAAATATTATATCATCTGACAAATCTAATGATATAGTTTAAAGAGTGGACAAGGTTTCATTATGAACAATCATTCTTTAAAATCGTTATGAGTACCTTACTTAATATAAGATTTGGACAACATGAAAAAAAAAATTCATAAAAGCATCCACAAAATAAAAAGATGTGGAGGGAAATAGTCCTCAACGCCAACCAGCATGGCACTCCATGATGATGATGAAGTAAAATAAAGTTCAATTATGAAATATTTTAATGCTTACTGAAAAATCTCCTCTCTAGTGCATATTTTCCCTTCCACCATTTTCTGGACAACATAGGTATGATCCTCCTCCGATACTTGTTCCCGAGACAATAGGGGCAGATTTGTTCTCAACACCTCCTCTGAAGTTCCATCACTGGCAAGCCAAGGGTCTTGTTCTATATCGTCTAAACTCAAGCGTTGTGAAGGCTCCCTCACTAGCATCTTTGAAATTAATCTTTGAAGGACAAATTTGTATACAAGATTGAAAGGAAAAAGTAAAATATAAAAAATCATGCATGAAACGTTACATGAAATACATATAAAAGGACAAATAACCTACTAAAACATCAAAAGGAAATGTATAAAGGAACTTAAATAATGTAAATGACACATCAGCTAGCAAAAAACAGCAAAATAGGAAATTTAAAAAGTTGTAGGAAAACATCTGTCCAAAATGCTTCAGTCAAATGACTTTTAATTTATAAGTTTTATGTTTCTCATTGGTAAATGATAAAAAAAGATTTTGTTAGTGTATACAGTTGTCAAAATAAAATCACATGTTTCACAAATGCACTCAAGACTCAAGTCATACCAATAGCAACATAATAACAAAATATCATCATCAGTAGCATTTAAAAATTTCAAAGTTCCAGAAGAGCACTTCGTAAACTTAATGTAATAAATGAAGTTGAAAAGCCAAACAGATTCAAAATACAAAAAGTTCAGTGCTTTGTTTATAATGTATGAACTGTCTAGATATACAAAAAATAATAAGAAAAGACAAAAAATAAAGTCTCTAAGTTACTTAAATATTGAAAAATGTCTTAAGTTAAATCAGAGGTATTTATCATTCATGCACAATCAATTGCACTAACCTATGGCAGGGAAGTGAGACATGAGGGGGAATCTGGTACTTGCAGTCCATGATCATTGTGAGGGTTTCACTGTCATTTGCTTCTTGAAAAGGTGCATGACCAGCTACAAGCATAAATAGTATAACACCAAGGCTCCAGACATCTGGGGGAAGGAGTTTATGAATGAAAGCCTTAGTTTGAGTTTTCTTTGCCATTCTTCGATTAAAATCCATGAGCTACACAAAAAATAATTCCTGATATTAACTTTTCTCCTATTTTCTATATTGGTTTGGAAAATAAATTTGGGGAGGGAATCAATCAGCATTGACACTTGTGATTACATTATATAATGGATTACTTTAAAAAGTATTTGCTTCCTTTCTGAAAATTGTTAGCAGCCTAAATTTTCTTTAAATTTTGAATATTTACAGTGCAAAGATTTTGCTGCCAGTGATAATCATTGCTATTCCCAGTCAGATTTTCAAATTTGAAAAAAACTGGAGTTATTTTCCCAGTTTAAATACATTCCTAGATCCTCATCACAAAACAAACTAAAAAGTGTTTTATAATGAAAATTAGAAATAAAATAAACTTATGACTAAACGTACATACATCGCACTTGGAAAAAGAAAAAAAACTTTCAAATTGCCAACTTGTCCTGATGAATGGTTGAATGATATACCATTAAACCATGCATTCAAACATTGAACATATATATTTTCTTAATGAGATACTCAGGGCCTAGTAAATACTAGTTTTTAGGGAACTTTGTCACATGTATTTAAAGAAATAATGATCCAAAGTTGACTTAGAACATAACAAGAAATAAAGTCTCTATAAATCTAAACAAAACCTAGACACTTCTTGAGAATAAAAAACTCATTAAACATCTTGTACACTTGTCTACAGAGTAACAGTCCAATACTTTTCTTTTTACTTGGGGAGAGAGCAGTCTTACTGCCCTTGGTTTTTTTTACACCTTTTACGTGTCTGTACACACATATTTATATTATAAATAGTGTTTCTGCCACTATATTGTGTATACATGTACGTGTAAATGTTTTTGTCCAAATTTTGCTGTAGCACTTTTATTGTTTTTGTTCAAATCAAGTCTTTGGTTGTAGCGTTGAATATTTAAGCAAATCTCTCTCCTTGTATTTATGTTTCCTAGGTCCAAGAAAGAGCATTTTCTGTGTTGGAGAGAGAGAGAGAGAGAGAGAGAGAGAGAGAGACGGATGCCACCCACTGACCCAGCCCTGTCAAAATCTGCTGGACTTCTAAGGTAGTGGGGGAAAAGGAGGGAGAAGGGTACCCCCTTTCAGCTTTTAGTTGCACAATTAACCGTAGTTGTATAATCTGAAACAACATTTATCGTTAAGCTATAGTATAAGCCGTGGATTTGCCTATATCGACGCATTTTTCTGAATAAAAGCTTATAAAATAGATTTTCACTTGTAAAATAATGCAAAAATATGCGAGCTGTTTCCTTGAAATAGGCCGGTTGATTGTTTCTAGCGTTTGGACATAAACTCTCATTTATAATCCAATTAAAGAAAAAAAAACAATAAAAACAATGGGAATCTAGGTTTATTTATCCGAACCCCACATAGTATTTTAGTAATAAATTTTTCCAGGCAAAATAAATACGATGACATGGCAAACTTTCCGAAATTTTTTTTAAAAGTATTTTTCGGACATCAGACTGAGAACTAGAAAGTTTTCCGGAGGATCCGGACCCAAATTATATTTCCAGAAATTTCCTTAGAAGCAAAAAAGTTCTACTTTACAGACCATGTCATTTGACGTTTCATCTAGATCTATGCACTCACGGCTAAAAACACATTTTTTTATTAAATAAATCTATCTTATTTGAAAATAATAACATTAACTAGCATGCAGTTGTAAACTATATTTTTAATTATAAATGTACATCTGAGCACTTCCAGAGCCCTGCCTCATTTACATGATATTTAATTACTAATCTGTTCAAATAATGATGATGAGCTCTGTATTTTCAATCTGTCTTACAAATCATTTTAAAAATAATGATAATTGATATGGATTATTTTATACATAGCTGCATGAATCTTGGCATTTTTTTTTTCTCAAGTAGGCCTACTAGATTAGATAGATCTAGATAAAAAATTAAAGAACTTACCAACAGCTGGAGGGTCATATGAATCTCCAAGCAGTATTTCAGGGGCAGAGTAAGCTAGAGATCCACAAGATGTTTCAAGCTTTTTGCCTGGTGCAAAAACATTGCTAAACCCAAAATCTGTCAACTTGACAACACCCAAAGCATTGAAAAACACAACATTCTCAGGCTTCAAGTCTCGGTGCACGACATGTAGCTTGTGACAATAAATAATTGCTTCCACTATCTGTCGAAAATATTTTTTAGCCAACGTTTCATCTAAACCACTATCATGCTTCATGATGTAGTCATACATGTCGCCATCCCCTAATTCAAGAATGAGATAAAGTTTGGTTTGGGTATCAATGACTTCGTACAAACGCACAACATTCGGGTGCTGTACTAACTTCATACATCTTACTTCTTGAAAAAGATGTGATCGTGATATTTCATCAAGTTTTTGCTTGTCAATCACTTTCACGGCAACTTTCTCGCCTGTAAATACATGTCTTGCTAACTTGACAATTGCAAAATGGCCCTGTCCAATAGTCTCTTCAAGATCATAGAGACCGGCGATTTTACCATCATATCCACTTTTCTTCTTACCAGACATCATTAAATTTAGCCTGAGAGGCTTTGAATATGTTTAACAGATAATTATAATACACATTTCCAGATGCCACATTGTTAACAAAAATATGGTGAATTACAGAAGTGGAAGGACCTAGCAGTCGCGGTTGCATAGCACTTTTCTATTGACTATGTTGGTCGCCATCTTTGATATTTACGGTATATAGCGCATTCTCATTGCGCATGACGTCTGATCATGTGACCATTGTCGATGAACTTAGCAAAGCAAAGGGTCTACTGGGCGCATTAGCATAAAATCATTTATTACCTCTGCATAATAATGCTTTATACATGAGCCAAACAAATAAATCAGTTATAGTCGAGCTATCAACCTCCAATCACTCTTCTTCTAGTTACTAATTGCATCCCCAAGTCACGCGCACTTTTATGAATCAAGGAAGTCGTAGTAGTAGTAGTAGTAGTAGTAGTAGTAGTAGTAGTAGTAGTAGTAGTAGTAGTAGTAGTAGTAGTAGTAGTAGTAGTAGTAGTTGGGGGGGTTGGTTTAACCTCCAACAGCAGCACTATGTAGGCTATATTGTGGACGGGCCCCAAGACGGACGTCTGACAATTTTATGTGCTGCCACACACGAGACAGGGCGGGGATACCATGACTCCTGTCTCAGCCGTTCATATTATACTGACACCGACCCAACCAGTAGGGAACGCAACAGCCAGGATTCGTACTCGGGATCTTTTGCGTCGGAAGCCGATGTTCTACCCCTAGACCACCGCGCCCCCAGTAGTAGTAGTAGTAGTAGTAGTAGTAGTAGTAGTAGTAGTAGTAGTAGTAGTAGTAGTAGTAGTAGTAGTAGTAGTAGTAGTAGTAGTAGTAGTAGTAGTAGTAGTAGCAGTAGTAGTAGTAGTAGTAGTAGTAGTAGTAGTAGTAGTAGTAGTAGTAGTAGTAGTAGTAGTAGTAGTAGTAGTAGTAGTAGTAGTA
>RQTK01000058.1:406422-572206 GCA_003991915.1 Elysia chlorotica | reverse complement strand
TCTCTCTCTCTCTCTCTCTCTCTCTCTCTCTCTCTCTCTCTCTCTCTCTCTCTGGCATCTGCCATGTGAAACTACTTAGTTTATATCAAAAATTCAAACTCATACATGTTGTCATATTTATTTACTTATCAATTTCCTCTAAACATATTAGATTATTACAACTTTTTTATAGGAATAAATTACCGTATAAATCTTATTTTTCACCTGAAGCTGTGTCAATTTACCCTCATTAAGGAGAGGAGGTAGAGGCCACATAACTGAATAATAATATTGATAGTTGGACAGGTTGCATATGTGATTTTCGTACTCGATGTGGTTCGTCCTCGACATTATCTTCGGGCGTTGAGAAAAACCTTTTTCCTTACAATGCTGAAGAACAACTGGACAATAACATTGTGGCAAATGGCGACGCTTTGCAGAACGTGAGAGACAAAAGGTGGTGACTTCTAAAAATGACCCTCCCAAAAAGCAGCCCTCTATGATTTTATCCCTCCCAAAAATCAGCCCTCTATGATTTTATCCATCCCAAAAAGCAGCCCTCTATGATTTTATTCCTCACAGTCGCATCCGTATGAACATGATCAACTGCAAACAATTTTAGCCGCAAAAAATGTCTATTGAAATTTATTTAGCTCTGACCATTGTACAGTGTGCATGGTATTTTAGAGGAACAGAAAGCAGCCTTCAGCTAATGAAGTGTTGGTGTTTTTAATTTGGCGTATCGAGGAAGGGGGAATGTTAACTTTTTTGTGGAAACTAGAATTTTTTTCCTTCTGGATTACTAAGACAAGCGGTTATCTTTGAACAATGATATATTTTATTCTTCGAGCATTCAAAATAGAAAACTTTGGTTTTATTGTGGACTTACAACCGCAGCATAAAAAGACGCGCCCTTAGTGTCTAACAGAAAAACTCAACGTATTAGTGCAGTTTCAACCATATCCCACGCAATGTCAAGTCTGAATGATTTGTTTTTCCTTCAGAAATAATTATACTCTGTATAAAAAAAAGTCGTTATTTGATAGTGACAGAGTTCTCAAACCGAAATATATTCGGAACAAGATAAATACTTTCGGCTCTGCATAGCTAATACTTCAGGTTCAAAATAAATGTTGGATATCGTTCATCAAGTTAAGTTTTAAAATTAAAATAAGTTAAAAATCTTTTTTTTTTCTAGATCTGGATTTAGAAATCTAGATACGATTCTAACTTTATCTAAAACAATCTAAATCATACCTTCATGAATAATATTGTAGCATATTCACAAGATCTGTGGTTGTCTGAGAACTCTATCACGTGGCAATTCTTTTTCTAAGAAGACCTTCAGTTTAAAGTTCTCTTTGTGTGAGAAAAATATCAAATTAAGGCCTACATCCGGTTGAAGATCATCGCGAGCTTACTTTGTTGTGCATTTTGTGTTGTACTTTTTGTTCCATGCGCGTTATTATTTAGTCTTGATTTCCTACTATGATATTCCCGATACATTGCATTATTTGTGGAAGCGCACTCAAGGAGTTGGGTTACTTGGGCAGTTCCCCTGTTCAAAATAGTACTAGATTTCCAAATGATTAGTTGAATAACGCAGAGTCATAACACGTTTCTAAATTGTTTTATATTTTGGGGGATTTTATTTTCAAAGTTTTATGAAAATAAACGTTGTCTGTATCTTGCAGGTCTCTCTCTAAAAAGTAATAATAATAATAATAATAATAATAATAATAATAATAATAATAATAACTTACATTTATTTAGCGCTTTTCGTTTTCAGAATATTTTTTTCTCAAAGCGCTTTACATTGGAAACACTAAATACGCATACTCTAACGAGTTTTACATCATATCAATCTGTAAAACAACATGCAATTAAAATTTAAAAGTTAAATCTTAACAATATACGTAAGGAAAGGTATAGAAGTAAATAGCATGCAAGGAATACTCATTCCAAGAAAGAATATGATATTAATTATTATATTTTTTTTAATCTCTTTTTTTTAAGCTGTGTAATAAATAACATTAAGTGAACAAAAATTAACGATTCAAAATTAAAACCTCATGAGAAAAACATAGACTATCACGAGAGTCATAGGTAAACAAAAGCGCTACTACTTAAAAACAACACAAATCATGCATAGACAGTTAAAAGATTTAATATCTAGTGTAAATGTAATTGAATTATACAATCTACGTAAAAGATCAACAGGCAAAATCAAGTAGCAACTTAAGAACTGGAAACACGTTTAAACAGATGACTCTTCAGAGCTTTTTTTAAAGTCTCGAGGCTTGCACTCTCCCCAATCTCTCGTGTAAAAGAATTCCAAACATGTGGTCCCTGAAACTGAAATGATCGGTCGCCAAATGATTTTTAAATTAGTTCTAGGCGTAAACAGTAAAGTTTTGTTATTTGTAGATCATAGACATCGAATGTCTTGCTCAAATTAAGAGAAGTTCTTCTTGTAAATATTGAGGAAACACATTATTAATTTTAAGCATTTAAAAACAGTTATAGCAATCTTGTATTTAATTCTTTCTTTCACCGGCAACCATGTACGAATCGGGGGCGAATTGGGGGGCCAACTGATTCAACTGGTAGAGCATTGGTCTCCAGATCAGGAGGTCCGCGGATCCAATCCTACGATCCGCAGATTATTTCTCTGATTTTCGTCCCCTGTAACTGGTTGGGTCGGTGTCAGTAGTATAATGTGACTGGCTGAGACAGGAGTCATGGTATCCCCGCCCTGTCACGTGTGTGGCAGCACATAAAATTACCATACGTCAGTTTTGGGACCCGTCGCCATATAGATCCTCCAGTGGAACACATGAGACGTTAAACCCTACAGAGAACACCGAACGAATTGTAAAGGTGGCTATGTCAGAGGTGCGGCTTCCACATTAATTTTGTATAGTAGGCTTTTCGTGTACCTTTTGGATGTTTCCTTCAGACGTGGTTTTTAATTGTATTTAAAAAAAAATCAACAGACTGAACAAAAATAAGAAGCTTGGTCTCAAGGCTGTTGTGTTGTTGTTATTGTTTTTGTTGTTGTTTTTAAAGAAAACTGACGAGTTTTCGTAGGGGTTAGGCTTTTTTAAATGAGTAGTGATTTACGAGCCAAAATAGTGAATTTTGGCCTGCAACCTGGGGTTTTGGGAAAATCGTGAAGCTCATCTCGATGACTCTCCGTCTGCGCAGTCCGACGTAAACCTACCTAGATTAACTTGTTAGCAAACCTTGTTTACATTTTGTAATTCGCTGTGGATCCAGCGTACAAGTTACATTAATCTACACTGGGCGAGTAAGGTACTGTGTCCAATTTCAGACCAATAATAGTCAATGGTAATAACTAGAATATAGATAGATCTCGGTAGCCTACTCCTTACAGTGGCTAGATAAGTTGATTTAAGTCTATTAATTTAATAGAACTGGTTTTAGACAAAATAATTAGACAAATAATTATTAAACTCCAGTGACATTACTTCCTGCACCATACTGGTAAGCCAAAATCAAAGGTAAATTGTTAAAGATTTCTTCAAAGTTTGTTATTTTTTACTCATAAAATTTAGATCTAGATCTAGAAGCTAGATCTAGAATCTATCTATTTTCTAAAGATGAGATCTAGATCTAGGGCTTTTTAATTGTATTAAAAAAAAAATCAACAGACTGAACAAAAATAAGAAGCTTGGTCTCAAGGCTGTTGTGTTGTTGTTATTGTTTTTGTTGTTGTTGTTTTTAAAGAAAACTGACGAGTTTTCGTAGGGGTTAGGCTTTTTTAAATGAGTAGTGATTTACGAGCCAAAATAGTGAATTTTGGCCTGCAACCTGGGGTTTTGGGAAAATCGTGAAGCTCATCTCGATGACTCTCCGTCTGCGCAGTCCGACGTAAACCTACCTAGATTAACTTGTTAGCAAACCTTGTTTACATTTTGTAATTCGCTGTGGATCCAGCGTACAAGTTACATTAATCTACACTGGGCGAGTAAGGTACTGTGTCCAATTTCAGACCAATAATAGTCAATGGTAATAACTATAATAGATAGATCTAGCTTAGACCAACAGATAAGACAAGTAGACAAAGACACATTTTTAGACAAATGACACGGACGTTGTTGGCCTGCTTCTCTGTATCACAATTTCAGACCAATAATAGTCAATGGTAATAACTAGAATATAGATAGATCTCGGTAGCCTACTCCTTACAGTGGCTAAATAAGTTGATTTAAGTCTATTAATTTAATAGAACTGGTTTTAGACAAAATAATTATTAGCATTAGTGCCTCCAGTGACATTACTTCCTGCACCATACTGGTAAGCCAAAATCAAAGGTAAATTTTTAAAGATTTCTTCAAAGTTTGTTATTTTTTACTCATAAAATTTAGATCTAGATCTAGAAGCTAGATCTAGAATCTATCTATTTTCTAAAGATGAGATCTAGATCTAGGGCTGAGTCTATAGGCGTAGGCCCTACATGTATACGCACCATAGATCTACATAGCTCTAGATCTAGATCTAGAATCTAGTATTTCTGTGGAAATAATCAGCATGAGCACAATTATTTTACTTACACATATTTCTTTAGACCTCCAAAAGAAAAAAAATTAGGAGAGGGCTTAGCTTCATATTTATATAACGGTCCCAGCAAATGATTTGATCTGAACAAAAACATGCAAATGTAGACCTAGTGGGTATAGATCTAGCAAAATTTGGCCAAAAAGACTATGTAGTGGGTTCTGCAACAATTGGACAAAAACTTGTAGAGGCAGAAACACTAGGCTTTACAGTGTATCTTGACACTCTCGTGAGATAGAGGGAAGAGTAACAGTTTGCTTGCGATTTGGTAATCCTGCGTACCTGATTTTCATATACTTTTAAAGACTGTATGAGTGGTTTTTTGTACAATTTATTGTAAATCAATTTTGAGTCTGGTAAATGTATCCCCTAAAAAATGAATAAAGGAATTAAAAGTCTAAACAAATCATTCATTATTATAAATAACTGTTTTAGAAAACTTAAATATGCTAAATAAGGTATTAACCAATATCACTTTTGATGAGGTGAGAGAGAGGGGAGGGGGGGTGTAAATTTTGCTTTTCATCAAATGTTTAATTATTGTGTGACCACTTATAACTGGAACAAAATGTTCTCTTTTGCAGCAATCACAGTCCGCTTAGATGTTATGGGGAAACATGGAAATTATGGCTGAACCTGTGAGAGCACCTGGTCCCCCTCAAATCCAAGAGATTTTGATAAATAATAGTTGTGGCTTGTCAGCTCGTATAATTAGTTTACTGTTTAATAAGGAAATGAGCGATGTCTGTCTACAAGTTGGAGCTGACACTTTTGAGCTGCACAAACTTATTTTGAGTGCCAGTAGTGATGTTTTTAAAGCCATGCTCACAAATAATTCATGGCCTGAAGCCCATAGGCAGCCTGTTGTTTTAATTGAGGAGCCTCAATGTGAATCAGTATTTGCTAGGTTTGTTGAGTATATTTATAGTGGAAAATTATACTTATCCCACAGCTCTGTGTGCCCTCTACTTACTCTGGCAGATAAGTACAATGTGCGAGAAATGATTCCATTATGCAGGGCTTACATGTTAAACAACCTGGATGCTCCAGTCAGCCAGCTGTGTGTACTACAATGGCTCAAAATGGCAAAACTTCGCAGTGATATTGAGTTGGAGACAGCTATCATGGATTTTGTAGAATGCAACTTCAGCCTTGTTATGCAGACACCAGATTTTATGGCAACTGATCTAGACATAGTGGTCAGCTTGTTAGCAAGCTCTCGCTTGGTTGTCCATAATGAAACCATGCTTCTGTATGCTACCCTGATGTGGCTGGAAACATTTGTGGAGAGCAGCCATCATTCTGATGAAAGCATAAGAAAAGTCTTTCATAGTGTTCTACGCCACATAAGATGGACAATGCTTACTTCAGAGGAAATCGCCTGTCTTCAAGATTGCTCAGTGATTCGTCAATTTTTCCAAAAGTACAGGCAATACTGCATTCCCCAACAATTTCCTTTATACATTCTACAACAGCTTTGTTTAAATGAGAAGAAGGACTTTTTTCAGACAGAATCTTTATATTTTAGTTGTGGAGAATTGTACCAAAAGGCAAGTATGTGTAAGGAAAATATGCAATCATGTTCTGGCAAATTCAAATCAACTATGCAAGCTGATGTAGATTGTGCACATTGCAACAAAACCTCTAAATATCACCACAGGAATACAGAGGAAATTCTTCCACGTGTTTACATCAATGACTATTGGTGCACAGCATTGACAATATCAAATTTTCATGCCTTTCCACAATATGGTACACAGACCTTCTTGTTCTCAACACCAGGCATAAGTGATACCGACAGCTATGTTCGAAACACCTTGGAATGGGAGGTCAGTACTGAATTAAATTTTTAACCTATTACATGTATTAGTCTCTGAAGCATGAAATAATATTTTTGCCTTTTTGGGAGAAAATATCAATACATAAAATGAAAAAAAATGTCCAAACTGGGTGAATAAAGTTTACCTTACCTTACCATGCCAATGACCCCACACTCCAAGCTTTTCCCATATTTTTTCTTTGGATTTTATTCATCGTTCTTTATATGTTACTTTTTTAGTCTACTTGACTTTTAGAAGAAGAGGAGATTGATGGCTCACAATTCTGTTAGACATCTGTTTTGACAATAAATGGCCATGTTTCTTTTACTTGCGTTCCTTCTAACCTATATAATATCTTTGATCAGAGTATTAGTCCTTGTTGAGAGTCCAATGTCTTAAAATTATTCTTTAGCATCAGGCCATCACAGTGCATCCTATCTATCATGTCATTTTAAGTTAATAGGAATTATATGTACTATTACAGATGTATAAGGGATCTTAGAACATTTGGTACCAGTTTTGGTTTGGGTACAACTTTCTTGGCCTTTTTTAATTCTATCTGCACTCAGTCTTAAACTAAAGTAATCAGTCAAAAAGTGAAAGGAGTTATCCTTAGAGCTATACTCCTTGATTCCGTATGTCTTTTCCCAATAGTAGCTATCTTTGTGCATTTAGGACTAGGAAATGTCAGAAAGGTTACTCTGTCTTTTGCTAAGTGATTCTTTAACTTGGGCAATATGTGTTGGATTTTGGGCGTTTTGAATGTTTTAAATATCATTTTTAATTCTTTTTTGAGGAATTGTTTAAAATCTCACCTTTACCGGATAAAGGAGCGGACAAAAACAAGTTTTTTATTTATTTTTTTTATTAATATCTCAAAACAAGAATTCCAACAAATCCATGCTTTCAATGTTTAATTTTTTTTTCTAAACCTCTTTTGATTGTTGAATGATGGCTTTTATTTTAAAAGCATGTATATTATACAGAATTGGTTGGATTTGTTTAATTTATGGGTTTTGTTATTTCCCTTCAGGTGGAAATGTGCCCCAAAGGTGTACACTTCCCTCCTGCTGTATTAATTGGTCTGGAGCGAGATGGTAACAAACTTGTTGAGGAAAGTTATCTGAAGACTGTGAGATTGTCAGTTATGTCTCACTCAGAGCAAGAGTTGCCTTTAAAGGTATGACGAAGTGGTGATTTTAGATCAATTGGGAATAAATTTCCTTTTTTTTTCTCCTTTTTTAAATCTTCTTAATCGATTTGAAGTCTTTAGACTATGTCTCTCTCTCTCTCTCTCTCTCTCTCTCTCTCTCTCTCTCTCTCTCTCTCTCTCTCTCTCTCTCTCTCATCCCTTTCTCTCTAACCATCTATATATTGTATAGATCTGTCTATCCATCTCTTTTATTGTTAGAAAGAAACTTGGAGAGAATTTGATATAATAGAAAGGAGCCATTTTTCTATGCATTTGGCTTGAGAAATGGGATAAACAAAGATGTTTTAACTTTCCATCGCATTATCTCATACTACTCATCTCAGCATCTTTCACGACTGTCTTCATCATCCTCATGTGATCCACTTTTTTAAGTGCAGTACCATCTGTTCTCGTAACGGGGAGATTAGTTTTCCTCCAAATGTACATTAAAAAATATATATATTATAATTATATTTCACTCATATGCTAGTTTATTTTAGCATGTTATTGCCTAGTAAAAAGTTCTCATGATTTATTTATATTTGTGCGTGTGTGTATTGAACAACCAGGTAGAAGTGAATGTTCTGATCCAGACCAACAGCTGCGCAGCGTCAGGGAGGACTTTTGTTGAACGATGTGTCAGTCGCACCTGTATATTTGACAGTGTATACCAGCGTCACAATCTTGATGATATTGTGAGGCTTGAAGAAATTGCTAAATATCTCCGTCCAGAGAGCAGTGTGCCTTCACTTCATCTAACATCGTTCATGGCATTTACCTTGTATATTGTGATGAAGAGAATTCCATATATTAGCTCTTCTTGATGTGTTATTTAGATCGCATTGTTTATTTTACCTCTGAAGATGCTGGTGTGAGAGGCACATTTGATTTGTACGGAGGGTGGTGAAAATCAAATAACTATGGAAACCATCAAAATACGCTACCAAAAAATATCAACATTTACAACAATTGTAATTTTTTTTTTTACCATTTTTAAATTCTAAATTATTTTCTGCTTGATCTGCACTGAATTCTATTATAGCTATCAACATTTTCTACTTTCATGTGCCATATTTTTTATTTTTTTTTATTTTTTAATTATTTTTAGTATTCAATGGAAACAGGTTTACAATAACTGCCTTTTTTATTGTTTTATTTTTTTTTATGACTGCAAGGCTTCCATGAGTGGTATTCAATTTGATACTTTCTTGATGCCATGAGAGAAAAAAAGTGTTATCCAATTTTTTTGTATAAATCAGCACATTTTTATCATATAAATACTCTTCCCAAATTTTGCTAGTGACATAGTCATACTCATAGCTTAGTGACATAGAGTCATAGCTCAATCATACAGTGAAATGTGCTTCAGATAAAAAATGTTACAAATAAAATATGGCTTTATTTATATTATTTCTGAGACACTAATTCCCTTTTTTCTACTTTACAGTCACTGGTTTTTTTAAAATAAATTTGAAGTTGTTGTTGTTATGATTGATACATAACTTTTTGGGGATCTTTCTTGCAGCTTTAGATCGATTAGGAGATTTCTGTCAGTCTCATTCAGTCTGTCTGCCCTGTTTAGGGATACAAAATAGCGCTTAAAGTGTTCTGCGTTTTTCTGATTTCTGTTGTAGTGTGGTTATCTAGTAGAATAGGTTTGGAATTTTTAATAAATTTTTTTGCCAAACATGTTGCTGACAAGGGTCTATGCTTTTTTGCCTTCATGGTGTAGGTCGAAGTTTTTGCATGTCTGTGGCCTGCAATCTTAACATAATATATGTAGTAATGATAAACTTCAATGTTTACTTGTATCACACCAGAGACTAACTCAATCCTTGTCAATTATTCTAAAATTCTAAATTTAAAGATTATATTAACTTGGCGCCATACACATATCAACATCTTGAGTAGATGCCCTCACAGTAACAACGTCGTAATACGTGATAATGATTTTCTCATTTTATGTCTGTTTTTTTTTACTAACAAACTGCAAATTATTATTAAGAAATCAAAAGGATTCTAACTTAGTGAAAAACCTTATTTATCTGTAAAATTGTACAGTTTTAGAAATAAATATGTGCTTTATAATGAATTCGCCTACAATCAGAACTGGGCAAGATTTTCCATAAAATATTTTATCGATGTAAAAAATTTAACCAAACCAAATTGTCTCTCTGAACATGTAACTTTCTGTACATGTGTAACCTATATTTTATTACTTTGATAAGTTTTAAGTATAGATTTGTTCTTAATAAATCACTTATAAGGTTTTATTTTATTTTATCGCCTATAACTATGGTTTTTCTCAATTGATTCCTATGATTTTAAAGAGAAAAAATAACTATTGCGTATAGTTTTTGACTCTTGTGTTGCTTACAAATTACATTAGTATTATGTTTGCAGAGACGAATTGATATCCAATAGATAATTAGAGGTTGAGATTCACATGTTTAAGTTTATGAGTGTGCACGACATATTTAGGCTTATATAATATTGATTTTTCAGCAACAGCTGTATGCTAAAATAATTTTAAAATCTCATTAAATGTACTGTGTCCTATCTTATATAGATCTTATTATTTATTACTATTTTTGAGAACATGTTGCTGGTGTTTTTCTTATTGCTTATTTCTGCAAACTCTCTCTATTTTCATCAACAATTTGTGATACATTATCATCTAGATCCAATGCATCTTCATACATGATCATAAAAATGCATGCCCTTTTGGATTTGGAGAACAAGACAAAATAACAAACCCACAGACATACCATTTGTATTATACATGTTGTGTTTTTATTATTATTTTTTTTTTTACAACAAAAGTTTGATAACTTTCACTTAGAGTTCAAAACGAAAACACAATAATATATTTAATGATTTTTACTTAACTTGTTGAGAAATGGTTCTGCTCGAAACAATAGCTAAAAATGGTATAAAATGTCGTCAATTGAAAATAAACACGGAAAGGCTTAATACAGTTTTAAAAAACATCAAAGTAAAAGCCGGAAATGTTCACATAAATAAAGATATCCAAAAAGATCAACATTACAAATAAAGCATAACCCCTTTATGGGATGCTTTAACTGAAAGAACTTATATGTTCCGAAAACAGTAATATGTACGAATGTTTCAGTTATAAGTGTCCCACATTTTTTTATTTTTTTATTTTGCGAGACATGATTTATACTTTTATAATGCGGTAGTTAAACAGAAGCTGTAGCAAGGTTAGGTACTTAAAGAAACATGGGTGTCAAATATAACATTGACAAAATCAAACTTATGGGCATATAACATTGACAAAATCAAACTTATGGGCTCATCTTTTGAAGGATAATGTTATATGAACCTAAGAAAGTTATTGTACGTTTATACATGTAATAACAAACACATGGTAAAAGGATTTTAAAACTTTATTTAATTTTTTAAAGTGATGATAATGTGTAGTTATACAATATGGCTGTGTGACTACACCTCTAATTTCATTTTGAACTTGCAATTTTGAGGATATATATATAAATATACAAGAATATGGTTTACAAAGAAAAAGTGTAAAAAAAATTCCACTCTAAAGTTTTGTATACCGTATAAGGAAACTAGCCTTGCCGTGTAAGAGTGGCCTTTGATTTACAATGTCTATCCCATGAAGTCTTGAATGAAAGATGCTGGTCCCGAGGTGCGCTCATTCATGTTAACTTGCTGGTCGTCCACAGATAGGATCTGTTGATCAGTGTTGGGCCCGTTACTCTCTATTCCTCGTTGATAAGATGTTGCTGGGCTAGATGGCTCGTCAGACTTTGGCGGTTCCATTTGTTGCTGGATCGTGTTTCCTGATGAATGTGATACTGATTGCTTTTGTTGAAGCGCTTGAGGTCCGGTTTGCTGCTCAAGAGCTACGGGTATCTCAAAGTCTACGCTAGGGACATTGGTCGGTGAGTTTGGGCTAGAGACTGATTGCTGGTTCGAGGATTGCTGACTCGTAGTGGCTGCTCCAAGACGGCTGCTTAGAGTCTGTAGCAAGCTCTGGCTGAGTGGGATGACGATGTTTTTACCATTTTGATAAATCTGAATAAATCCGTGATTGTGTGGAGTTTGTTGGGCTTCGTTTGCAACATTGCTTGTGTGAGACTGCTGACTTTGGTCGGTAATGCTGGCATTCATAGCAGATGGGGAACCTGGATTCCGCATCTGTTGGGTTGAGTCATTCGGTGGTGTTTGATTTGAGCCATCAAGATTTCCAAGAGTGTGGCTTTGAGAAAGATTTGGATATGAAGAACTATCTTGCTGAGAACCAGATTGCAATGTGCCAACACTTTCCTGCTGCTGTGGATGCATTACTTCTGCTCTGGAATAGGAGGTCATTTGGCTGGCGCCAGTGGCTAAAATGGAAGCTGACATTTCAGCAGATCTAGGTATGGTTGTGTTGCTGTGGATGTGTGAGCATACTGCGTTGTTGATTGTCTGATTGTAAAATGGATGACGAAGAATGCAAAGTCCTTGAAGTTTGTACGGTCCCATGAGGAACTGTTATTGGAGCCAGATCGGTCTCGGAAACTGACAGCGTATGTACATTTTGTTTTTCTTTGACAGTGTCTTGAATTACTTGCTGTGGTCGAGAAATCCTAGAGTTTTCTTTTCGAAACAACTGATGGAGTTGTTGGAGACCACGTTTCAATACTGTTTCTTTGGTTTCTCTGTCTGTTGATTTAGCGTCAATATTTCGAACTGTGGCTGCATTGCTGTCATCGCTTGCGGGAGACATATGCGTCCCGTGGGCATGTGGTAACTCTTTATTCAAGGAATTACTGTTATCTACTCTTGCCAGTGTCTTTGGGATCTCTTGAGCCGTCCCGATGATAATAGTTTTGTTTAAGAGATTAGATTGAGTTTCAAAATAAGAGCGGGGCTCTTGGTAGACCGGAGTTGTTGGTGGATCTTGCTTGTTCATTTGATTCTCCTCTTTTGGAATTGCATTGGTCGGATCAGTGACACCCGTAAACATATTGAGCGCTATGGCTGCATTACGCTCTCGCGCTGTTGGTGGGCGGACAGCCGAATCAAGGCCGTATATCCCATTCCCAATCGGTGATGCGTCTAAAGCTGAACCTGGCATTTGGCCAAACTCAGGGAAAGTGTTCACCATCTCCGGGCCGATATGAAACAAGGGTGGTTTATCCGTGCTGTCACTATTACTCTGCTTTGGGGCGATGCCCAAGAAACCGCCCAGAGCTAATTTTTTCTGTGTTTCACTCTGGGGAGGTTTTTTAGGGAGCACCTGAAGTGGAGATTGCGGTGTTGGCAGGGATTTAAACTCATCTGCTTTGTTCGTTGCGGGTCTTGGAGTGGCTAATACAAATGGAGCAGTGGTAGTCTTTGGTTCTGTTCTGTCATATAGTATGGTGTCCAGATCTGGCACAATAATCTGCGTGATCATTTGACCATTGACAAATTTGTGAACAATCTGAGGTTTGTTGTCATGATCATGATATGTAGATTGAATAGCTGAGTGATGACCTGTAGGCACAAGACCATGGGCTAAGAACGGGCTGTTCGAATCTGTGGGAGTATTTCTTGACGGTGGACTATAAATACTATTAGGGTCGCGACTGTTTCCTTGGTAGGGATCAAGTGACTGTTCTAAATTTAAACCTTGCAGGTTGGTTTGAGGTGTATTGAATTGAGCAAAACTATTTTGAAAACCTGTTGCTGCAAAAGGTAGAGGAACATTGCCGTTCGGAGCATACACTTGTGTTATTCCACCCATCGCTTGGCTGTAAGGAGGTGGGGGGATCGGAATATTTACTTGCATTGGCATATTTTGCTGGTAAGGTGTTCTCATATTGTTAGGAGATATGTTGTTGCTTGGTATCGGCGGACGATCTAAAAATGACGGCGTTTGGAAAGCTCGTCTGCTTTGAGAAGGAAAGCCTTGTAGATCTTTTTGTTGTGTTGTTCTGGCAGGCAGCTTCGTATCTGCTTGCTTGTATGGTTGATTGAAGAATTGCTGTGGTGTTGACTGGGGAGGATTATGTTGTTGGAAAGACGCCTGGTTCAGTGGAAATTGTTCTTGGGGTTGAGTTTGCGTGTCTTTTGACTTCCATGAATCCACAACCGGTGGCGTTGGCAGTTTTTGGGGGGACTGAGGTGAGGTTGATAAATATTGGTTTCCTACAGAAGTTCTCTTTTTTCCACTTTGAAGTCCTCTACGGCTTAGAATGTTCTGTATAAGACTTAAGCCTTCCCGAAAGCTCGTTGAATTCCTTTCTTCTGACTGGCCAGTGCCTTTACTGAAACCTAAACTTTTCTCTCTGATTTGATGATCAGAATTGGGTGGAAGAGGCTTGTGCTTCGATTGCGTGGGACTGGATGGATGCATAGCGGGAACGTTGACACTAGCGCTCTCGGACATTGAATTTTGGTTTCCATTGGCAGCGTTTTGTCTGTTCATAACTTGTTTCCTAAGCGCCTCTTTTGCCTCAAGGATCTTATCTTCTGTCACTTTGCATCTGCTGCGCATCACCTACATGAAATAATAAGACATGGTTTAGTCATTGTTTTGAGCTATTTTTAGTTTTGTGTGCCTTAAAAATGTCATATTAGACGTTTTGGTTACACCCATTCACATTCATTTCCCTTCTTCACGTACTTTTGATGATTTCCAAATATAAACATCTAATACCTTTTTAACAATTTCAAAATAGGCATAACGCCAATGTTTCGCTATTTAACAGAAACAGGGACACATTTTATTGAATCATCAAACCCTTTGTTTGCATTTGTTCTAAGAAAAAAAGATGAACTAGTAACAAAAGGATATCCTATCCCAACAGAAATGTAAGCACCTCTATCATGGTGTCGACTGAAAGCCTGGTTGCGGACGTCATAACGCGAAGAACTGCGTTTTGATTGCGGGTCCCGACGTAAGCCAATCCGGCATGTTCATTGACCTCTGTCACTTCCATGACCTTACTTGTAGTTGGATCATGCATGCTGTGTATGATCTGGCCATATACGTCCAATTCCACAGCAAGGCCCCTTATATTGTACATCATTTTCAGCTGCTGCTCGCTCCGTCTCTGTTTCACGCATAAATTTGGGGGTCAAAGGATCAAAGAAAATAATTATTATGATTAACTTGATATGATGTAGGAAAAGGTACATTATGTCTGTATAGTACAAATGCTTTCAGACTAGTGATAAAAACATAATTGTCTCTATATATAGAAGTCTTTTTTTGTGAGTACAGATACCAAAAGGCCGGAAACCAGTGCTGATCGAATCTATGTAGCATAACTCAACGAGATTACAATTTCTTTACGCCATTATAACAGGATCCTATAATTACACTAGAGAAACATGAATGCATCAGGCAGTCCTTAATTATTAATATCAGGTGCTATATTATTAATATAACTTCCTCCATTTTGATTATGCATTAATTTTGAATAACAATTTTTCATAATATTTTGGGAGTCATAATTTTAAGAAAATAGGCCTACACGTGTGCTTACAATAAGACTAGGAGTCTCAGTACACAAAGATCTACCTGAGCGAGGAAGTTTCGGGCTGCTGGTTGGGCCGAGTACTGATCCAGCACCGAAATGTCCCCCTGATAACGTGGGAAAGTAAGGCCCACCCAATAGCTGTCCTCGTCCACGCCCTTGTTCGCCCGACGGATGTGCTGTGGCATGCCGGGAAGGTTTTCAGCGAAAACTGACTTGAAAAAAGGTCGATCTTGGCTGAGCTCAACCCTTCAGACGAAAGTAAAAAAAAAAACTAAAACATTTATTTGTCGAGAAGCGCTACAGTCATGTATGAAAATAATAAACTATTATTTATTCGACCTTTTCCTTTCCCTGTTTGTGTCTGGAATAAGTATTATTTCCGTTCTACTACATTTTAACCTGGCATGCTTTGAGCTATTTGATTCCTGGCAAGGGGGTGTACTTCACCCATCACATGTTTTGAGCAATAAGCCTGAATATGGATGTTGTTTTCAGTTGCCTTCTCGGCAAACGGCAAGTCGTCTAAACCTAACCCAAAGGCCGGTAAGGGAACTATGGGATTCGTTATACAAGAATCTGACCAAGTGTAATGTACCTGGTGAAAACAACTGTGAATGAACAATAAGTGCCACTTCGAATGAAATGCCGTTTCATCCAGCACATGTCCAGCAAGCCCGACAAGTACGGTATAATAATCTTCTGGGTCTGCAACTCTTTGACCACTAACATGAATCTACTAGATCAACTTGCTAAGTAAACAACAATTGTAGACCGATATAATAAAGACATCTGGGGATTGCTGCAAACATCTCCATGTTGCTCACCAGCAATTTTGTTGGAAGTGGGTGAAATGTCACCTGTGATAACTACTTCACAACGTGCACCTAGCAGAGATCTTAGCCAAGAAGAAAATTACATTGGTGGATACCGTGAAACGTAACTAATGGGTCATTCCACATAGATTAAATTACAGAAGGACAAGACCCTCTAAAATTGTATAGAGAAGAGTTTGAACAAATCATAGAAAATCATTCACAGCATTATTTACTTTTCACTCGCGGGTCTAACGATGAGATCTGCATTGAGATATGGGCATATTTAAATATACTTTATAGCCGTTACTGTGCTGACGTGCCGTAAAAACAAACCCACTCATGCACCCTAGTTCAACTCGACTATCTTTTGTTGACATTGTTATACTTGGCATCCCCTTTCTCGGGATTGTATCCTTCCAAGTTACACCTATAACTAATCAAACCATTTAAGTGCAAGCGCGGTCTAGTTTTCTGACAGAAAGACAAAATCTGCATGTCACACCTGTGATCTGACCGAATGCCAGGAGATTACTGTGCTTCTATGTCAGAACTGTTCAAAGGTCTTTTAAGTGTCTAGATTCGTGTTCAAACACCCACTTGCCAGTAACTAGATTTCTATATAAATAGTGTACAAGTGTGGTACACCCACTTGCCAGTAACTAGATTTCTATATAAATAGTGTACAAGTGTGGTACACCCACTTGCCAGTAACTAGATTTCTATATAAATAGTGTACAAGTGTGATACACCCACTTGCCAGTAACTAGATTTCTATATAAATAGTGTACAAGTGTGGTACACCCACTTGCCAGTAACTAGATTTCTATATAAATAGTGTACAAGTGTGATACACCCACTTGCCAGTAACTAGATTTCTATATAAATAGTGTACAAGTGTGATACACCCACTTGCCAGTAACTAGATTTCTATATAAATAGTGTACAAGTGTGATACACCCACTTGCCAGTAACTAGATTTCTATATAAATAGTGTACAAGTGTGATACACCCACTTGCCAGTAACTAGATTTCTATATAAATAGTGTACAAGTGTGATACACCCACGTCCCAGGCAAGAGTAAAAAAAATGTCAGACATAACTCATACTCCTTAACCAATTTTTCAAATGTTGATCCTTGAATTAGACCACACTATACATGATGATGATCGCTTAAACGTTAAAGTTAAAGTTATACCAAATCTGAACAATACACATCAAGTTAAAGGCAGATGACGGAGCGTTCGGGTGGATAACACCCACTTGCCGTGGAAAAGGTTAAGCCGCCACATCCAACAACTGCTCCTTGGAGGATCATTTTCAATCACTTAATTTGTCATGGGACCTCTATTAGCTCTTTTATTCATCGTCCACATATGTGGATGCATAGTTTGGTGGATACAACAGTCTGAAGACATACATCTTAAAAAAGTAATTCTAAGAAGACTGATAAAACATGACCGTAAAGGGCTATATTTCTTTTAAATAATTTTTAAGAAAGCTGTGAAAGAGCATGTTGAATAAAGGGTTCCTGAGTTATCTAACAGAAGGACATTTGAGAATGACAAGATGGATATGAGAAATAGAATTACTTTAACTGTCTGCATTTCCACGGAATCTGGTTGCATTTTTTTTTCAATTACAGTGGATTGAAAGTAAAATGAGTTAGGATAGACCTAAAACCAGAACAGGTATGAATGGCATGCTCATTTTCATTAATGTGGATGTAGTGGTGAACTACAGAAATCTTATCATCTAGATGTCAACAAGAGAGAGAGAGAGAGAGAGAGAGAGAGAGAGAGAGAGAGAGAGAAATAATCACACTAAGTGCAGAGTAATGAAATAATTATAGTGACGTTTGTAACCAACTTGTAAATTCTTGATCTCGAAGCCTCGGACAATAAGAATGCCCTCTTGTCGATTGTAAGTTCCAAACCAGATGGGTATGCCAGACCGGCCATAGTTTCTTGTACTTGGCCCGTGGTTGGATTGAGAACCAAAAGTCTGGTTACAATTAAGTGGTAGTTGAGTTTAATTTATAAAAAAAAAAAAAAGAAAAAAAAACTTAGTTGAATTAGCCGGCAGCATGGACAAAAACTTAACGAATAGTAATAGAATATTGAAGTGCCTTTTTAACCCGTTTAAATTTATCTTTCTTATCAAGGCGTCCTAACCTCACTGCAGCATCAAAACACACAACGGTCTTTACCGTATCAACTATGAAAGGCCATTGCTAAAAGTAAATTTAATACAATATATATAAATTTCATTTCAGGCGTATATACTATAGAGCTGAGCTTTTAATTTAAGCCTGCATAAGCAAACAATTTGTGAATTATGGTTATTGTTTGAAACTGCACAGTATAATAAGTGATTGCTTTGATTTTCATTCTATTGAAAAAGGTTTATGATAGGCTTTCTGTTTCTAATTTCACATTACTGAATACAGTGCTTGAAGTTGAAGGGTTGAAAAGAGTCATACCTGCCATCGGCTCGACCTTCAAAAATAATCCAAAATCTCTTGGCATAATCGAAAATAGCACTGGCATCACTCATGAGTATTCTGCCATCAGGCAGTTCCAATACATCGGTCAGATAGTAGCTAGGCCGCCCGTTAGTTATAGTTTTAGAGCTGTATAGTTGTCTTTTTACACCTTAGGGATAGATATAGCATAAATAATATCAATAAGCATTGTCCTCACTTGTGCGTGTCTTCTTATGGTTCTCTTTCTCCCCATTGTACTACTTGTACTACTACTACTGCTACTACTACTACTACTACTACTACTACTACTACTACTACTACTACTACTACTACTACTACTTATTATTATTAATGTCACCACAGCTTCGATTATTGCCATTTCAACTACTACATAAACAATGCTTGTTCTCCATAATTATCTCTGATAGTTCTTGTACGGTCCATTATTTTAATATTCGAAGTTCTACTACAGTATTTGTGTTCTACTTGTTTTATTTAAACAGTATGGGTAAAGTTTATTCTCTTAGAGTTTAACAAAATCACCTGTTACAGGGTGAACTTCGAATAATCCTCTGTATGCGTCCAAAACAAGAAGCGTATTCCTTGAGCTGAGCCGAATACTTACAAGATGGCCACACTCTTTTGGTCCAACTTTTCACGCAGAGCAGTAGGGATGTGAGAAGGGAAAATTATTATCTTTGCAATCCACGCTGTCAATTGAATGGGAATCAATTACATTGTATGTAGGGGGAGAGAGGCGATATTTGTTATTGTCATTGTAATTGTCATTGTTTATTATTATTATTATTATTATTATTGCTATTGTTATTATTATTTATAACTTTAAAAAAAAACCAAGAGCCTGAGAGTGAAACAGCAGGGGAAATAAAAAAAAGGGAGGGGGAGAGAACATACTGCATGATCGCGGCGTCAGATCAGCGATAACAACAGGAACAGGACTGCAAGGAACTACATTTACTACCGTCCCAGCGGCTGTCACGGCGAATATGTCCTCTGAAATATAATACAGAAAGTATGAGGTTAGCAAAATAAAATGCAATTCAGGGATACCAACACTAAACACCAAAAAGCTTCCAAGATAAGCGACATTCTATACGCTCTCTCTGTTGGCAATGCTGTTTTGGTCGAACCTGTAGGGGTGTTTGCTTGCGAGATAAAATAGGCGGCTTTTGTTGTTGTTGTTTTTTTGTTGGTTTTTTTTTAAAACGGGAATGTTCTTGTCTCTTCGAAGAATGTGACTAAAGAGGTCCCAGCATATTTTTTGTGGCAAATGATTTTTGGGCACATTTTATAGAGAGATTTTGTTATCATGATTCTAGTAGAGTATCGAATGTAAAGAATAATTATTTTTAAGCTGGTTTCTTCTTCCGTTTAAGTGAGCCCCCATGTTCCGCAGTTATAAAGGAGTATTGATTTCACGATTTATGTAAATTGATTATGTTACCTGTTGCTTTTTTTTAAAGTTTCCTTCTAATTATCCATATATTTATTTGTTAAGGTCTATTGTTGCCTTTTCCTTTCGACACCTTTCCTGTCGTCTGTAAGTGATCCATTTTCCTTTTTGTCTGTTTTGCTTATGTTGACTTTCAGTTCGTCTTTTCTTAGGCTCTTGAACTTTATTGGTATGAAAGTATCTTGACCAATGAAATAGACGACTTCAGCGTAAATTTATCTCCTTTAACTCTTGTTTCCATGATTCCTTTGGTCATAACAACGTTCGTATTGGATACGGAAGTCTTTTGGCTCCACATAAATGGTGTTTAGCACTAGTATTCTGCATCCTCCCTTCTCTTTTCAATGTAAATGTTTACATGCCAGCCGCAGCAAGTGTCGCAACAGAAGATGTTTTACCTATAATACAAAAATATAATTCCTGCTCAATTAGTTGCAGATATAAAAGTTTCTCTTTTCCCCTGGATTGTCTCGTAGGTTCCGCAAAGAGTTCCTTTACGGATATCTAACACAGGAGCAGCCTCGTTAGCTTTCATCATGCAAACTTCTAGTAAAGAATGTTTTATTTGTAGACAACAATCCTTGAACTGCACAAAAATGATAAGTAAATCGCTCTCTGCTGGGATTCTCAGCAATGTTGGAATTGAAGGAAATGAAATGGCTGATGAGCTCGCCAAGATTGGGCTCGAACTCGAATCTACATAGGTACAGATACCTGCATCATATGCAAAGCCAATTGTATATAAGTTTATAAGAGAAAACTGGAAAGCGCGATGGAAAAACCTGACAAACAACAAATTACACAGATCCAACAACATTTTGGGCACTGAGCAGGAGTGACTTGGACATTCTCATCTTACTCACGCCTTCCTATTGAGAGGTGAAGAGCCTCCACAGTGTCAAACCTGCAACTGTCGATTATCCATAAGTCACATTCTGGCTGACTGTCCGCTTTTTTACCGGGAAAGAAACCTGTACCTGGCTTCCAAGCCACTAGAGAGCGTATTTATTTATGTGAGTCCTCAATGCGTACTGAGGTATCTGTTGGACATTGATGTATGTAATAAAACTTAACTGCGATAATCCTACACAATGGGTCTTTCAAACTCTTGTATATAGTCTTTGATTTTCATGCTTTTACCACTCCGAGAAATAACGGAATCACCGTTGCTACTACTTTGTACTAGTGTAATGTATTAACTGACCTTGGACATCATGGGCACAATTTAGCCGTTACCGTGCTGGCGTGCCGTAAAAAAACAAACTCACTCACTCACTTCCCTTTAAACAAACTCCTAACAAAGGTTTTCTTGTAAAAAGGTTCTGTCACTTTATCACTGGCACCCGCATATTAGCATTTTGGATGAAGTTGCATTCTGTTTGTACACCATTGGTCTAATCCATTCACCCGTCAATCTATGTCCATGTGTTTCATCATGGACACTAGACAAAAATTTCCCTGAATTCCAGCCTTAAAGTATGTAAATAATATGTCTGCGCATAATGATGAGAGAGGTTTTTTTTTTTTTTATAATAGCATTGTCTGGGTTTTACAACCTTTGCAAACGACGCAACGTAAGAAAAAAATACAATGTACGAGTATTTTGTCACTGACAGTGAGTGCTTGCCCAAATTCCAGCCACAAAGCGTGTAGATTCGTCTGTGCATACTGATGAGGCACATATTTTCAGAACATTGTCGCTTACAAAAAGAGTACGTAAGAAAAGGAACAGTGTGAGAACTTCCTCATTGGTACGAAACTGCAAAATATCCTTTTACACCAACCAAACTATTTTTTTAAACTATTTACACATTTCATAATCGTGATCATAGCATTTGTCCTATTTATTTTGATGTGTTTTTAGGCTATTGTTGTTGCTGCTGTCTTGTTTCTGTTTTGATTTGTTTAGTGTCTTTGTTATGTTTTGTTAAAAGTTATTTTTGTTTGTTTGCTGTATATTCCTCCTTTGTTTGTTTTTTTTTTTTTTTTCTGTAAGCACTACAGGTGGGAAGTGATACCGAGTGGTGAAAATTTTCACAATGAAAAGAAATATGACACTAGGGTGCGTAAAAACTCAAACAGTATTGATTAAAAACATTTTATGGTATATATTCAGCCAGTTTGCCGCAACAACAGTATTGTGACTATTGTCCATTGTTTAGACCGGATGTCGACAACTAGAAAGAGTGGGTGAAAAAAAAACGAAACAAAAAACGTTGTCAGTGTTCATACATGAGCAGGTCACGGCTTGACAGGTAGTGACACCGCTACCACCGTGGAACACGCCTGGCTTTGAAGGGTTTACGACCCCGGGCCGTCAGGCTCCTTCTGGAAGGCTTGACCAGAGGCCTCTCTATATGTTCATCAAACTCTAAACTATGTTTTTCTGTCTATCTGTATCTCTCTCTCTCTCTCTCTCTCTCTCTCTCTCTCTCTCTCTCTCTCTCTCTCTCTCTCTCTCTCCATCGTTCCCTCTCTCATTTTCTATCTCGCTCCCTCCTTACTTTTTATCTATCAATCTATTTAATCGCTACCACACGTACAAGTATCTCACAACTACCTTGTTAAAGTATGAGTTTGTAACATTATGATAATTGTACCATGAAGCTTTTTTACTCATAACTCCATACATTATCGATAAAAGTGGAAATCTTTCGTGCATTATCGAATAAAGTGATACATATTTTCTGGCCTATTTATGTTACTGACAAATATCTCGTTAACTAGAGTAAAAATAAAGCTTTCAAATTTTCCTAATTATTTTTTTCTTCTTTCAAACTATTTTTTTCAGCATTCAACCCATTTTTTTTACCTTTTTAAAACGAGTAAATAAAAACCACAAAAACAACAACAAAAAACCCAGACACGTTTCACACAATCGGTTTACGGGAAAGCTTAAGTGGGTAACAGTTTTAGCTGTGGGGTTCAGCTTGTGTCAGGCGAAATGTCTTTCGGAGACAGCCATGAATTATCCGCTTGACAATACATGAAACCATCATGAGTACAACGTGCAGAACGCTGTTTGGAACTGGAGATACAACCTTTGAAGTTTTGATCAAATTAATTATTATTCTTTTATTAAGTGGCCCTGAACATTTGAGATTTGACGATGACTTGAATATATGCATAAAAATTGAATTCCTTGGTTTGAAATGTTGTTCAGTGCATCTATAAAATGTGCGCATACTAGAGATTAATAAAGGAACTAGGTCGTCCATAGACGGAGCGCATTGTTTTCCCCGATTGATTCGGTTATTAGTCTTATCAGTACAATGTGACTGATCAGGTCCTGACTGTCCCGCAGTGGGCGGTTTTCACTTTCTCCTACCAAAATTCTTAATTTTTAAGAAAAGGAGAAGTTTCAATTCTATCACAACTGCAAAAGTAAAAATCGTCAAATGAATGTATCATACTCAAAGGAATGATTAAACAAAGGCCGTTTAATATCCCAATAACAGTTAACCACGAGACACCAAAACACGTATAAATGATACTGAACAGGAAACAAAATTCACCAAATTGTGTGCCTGTATAGTAGTAGTAGTAACAGTAGTAGTAGTAGTAGTAGTAGTAGTAGTAGTAGTAGTAGTAGTAGTAGTAGTAGTAGTAGTAGTAGTAGTAGTAGTAGTATTGGCAGTGGCAGTGGCAGTAACAATGGCAGTGGCAGTGGCAGTAGTAAGGAGAAGGAGGAGGGAGAGGAGGAGAAGGAAAAGGAGATGAAGCAGCAGAAAGAGCAGAGCAGTTAGCACTACTATTAAGGGGAGCGTACGACAACACACAGTGCACGTAAAAGTATTGGCAGAGGAGAGAAAGGTGGACGCGGGGAAGGAGAGACAACTATAGAGAGAGAGAGGGGGGGGGTGATTTATTTATCTCAGTGTATGTTGCAATGTTACTGGCTCTGATTTGTGACTTACTGTCCATTTGATTCCACATACCTTTATACCTAACGTAACTGTGAGGTGCACTTATCCTTCCATCATGGACTCTTTCTGCCTCTGTGAGGATTGCATTGCTCTCTAAAGGACCGCTCAGGAAAGGCGGAGGCGGCAATCTGGCAATGTAAAAGTAAAAGTAAAATTCGTTCTTTATATTTGTTTTCCACAAGCGAACTCGACACATTTTTATGAGGTGTGAAGACATAAATGTGTCCTACCATCTAAGTGTCTTTTTATTAGATAGGAATCAGAGAATGATTTTAATCTAATCACAAGATCTTTAAATGCTTTCCAATAAAGGGTTCAATATCACTCATGCCTAACCCAAAGTTCGAATCGTGGTCTTCTTGATTCAAAAGCCAAGAGTGGTGTATACCATTAGACCTACAATCCAGTCAAATTCTTTTGTAAATGAAAGTGTTCTGACGTCTTAGGGACATAATTATCTACTTTAGTGTGTTTTGTATGTGTGTTTTTTTTTGGTTTTTTTTTTGTTGTTTTTTTGGCATTGTCAAATAAGTATGCTATTTGTGGGCCATTAAATTATATTAGTTTTGAATTTAACAGTCACAACATAAAAAAAATGTTTTCATTTCATTAAAGAAAACTGTACTTATGTTCACATTTCAAATACATTTTTCGTTCAAAGCCCCTCCAGAAAGTAATGATAGCAGGAAAATATTTAGCAGGAAAACATGAATTATCAACACTGTTAGACCCACTGACTGTTACTTACTGAAACGAAACGGCTTGTATTTCAGCTGCATTGGAGAGAGACAAAAGGATACTAAAGCAGAGGATGGCAAGCAACCGTGATGCAGTTTGTTGTCTCAATCCTTTGTAGTCGTTGTATGCATGAAGTCTCTCCATCTCTGAGAATCTATGATTAAGTCAATCGTGTTGGTCAATATGTTGCGTGAACTAATTTTTTTTTCTTTCACAACGTTTTATTATACATGTATAACCTTGTGTCATAAAGATGGAAATACATGCATTGCAGCAAATGCAGCACCATCAGCTTATTAGAAAAGCATTTACCTAGATTCAGATTCAGATTTTTTGCCCATCTTTCTCTATCCCGCGAATAATAAGATTTGAGATCTATCAGTTAAATTCAAAATTTGCCTTCAACATTTCCATATCTCCTTCCGATCCACTTTTTGATGAAGAACTGTAAAAAAGTAATAACTTAAAATACCGGGTACTTGGAAATAAGTATAGGCCTAGAGAGCGGAACAAGTTTCATGAAAGGCGCTGAATGACAAATAAGATTATTAGATCTAGTCGTAGGAGTGTCCGTTAACAGGTTGGCGCTTTTCATGCAAGGACTGCGAACTCGAATCTCACTCAGTAAGGTTTCTTCATGGGATGCCTGTCGGTGTCATATGAACATGTCAACTCTGACATTGATCTAGAATCTTTAAGATCAATATCGGTAACAAGTGCGACAAAAAGTAACAATGCATCCACGAATCACGCTAAAGAGTCAGTGGGTATAATTATATGTTTCCGTATACTTTCTGTTGTTCGGTGCGGGAAGAATGGGGGGTTATTGTTTTTATTTCAGGGCGTTACGCAATATGACAAGTGGAAGGTCATCAGATGTTAACAAGGAAGGGAATGAAACAAGAGGACCATATTATGGAGAAAAAAGTGTTACGACGAAGATTGATTGGGACAAAAATAAGGTTTTATGGGCGCGTTCAGGTTTGTTTGTACCAATGAAAAAAAAGGAGGAATAGCCGGGAAGCGGCGCTCATCTTAAAGAAGGAGTGGGAGCAAGCAATAATTATATTGCGCGACGCACAATACTTCTATAGAGCTACTCGTTACTTTTGTTTCTTTTGCTAGTGTGGTTCGTCACCGTGTGGTCTTCATGCATTTCTACACACAAAAAGTTTAATTTTTTGGACCTAGCTGTTCAATTTGTCACCCTACCACGAGGAGAAAAAAAAAACGACACCGGATTGTACAAACATTAAATATCAGTCATGGGCTATAGAGAACGGGAAAAATAAAAATTTAATAAATAATAATAATAATAATAATAATAATAATAATAATAATAATAATAATAATAATAAAATTAAATATTTTTTATGTTTGATTTTTATTCCTTCTTACCTTTTCAGTCCCCACAGTGGCGGCCGACTTTTTCCTTCTGGTTGGGTCGGTGTTAGAGTAACTCTTGATGACTGATTCACGTCTGAAGAGATGAAGAAAGGGTGAGGAAAGTGGAATCAAAAGGAGGAAAATCCTACGAAGAGAAACGACTAAGAGACGTAGAAAAGTCAGACTGGATGATGAAGAAAAAAATGGAAAATAAACGAAAGCAAGATCATGAAGTCTTGAGAGGGTTAACATTAATATCAAGAGGAGATTGTGGTGAACGGGAAAAAAAGATATCCAGTTAAACACATAAATCTCTCATTCAAGGTCTCAAATTTGAAGAAAATTTAAAACACCTACATCACGGGAAATGACCAGTGGCTGCATCAGTGAAAGTCTATTTTATCGGTAAATGAAATCACACGCTTGGCAGATAAATGATTACATTACTGGACATGGTTAAATCACTTCAGGAATGTTTAAAACTTGAAATAGAACAGTTTTAATAGTAATTTTATTGTTTTTTATGTTTGGAAATTTGATTTTTATTCCTTCTTACCTTTTCAGTCCCCACAGTGGCGGCCGACTTTTTCCTTCTGGTTGGGTCGGTGTTAGTGTAACTCAGAAGGAAAGAAATTACCTAATTTCTATATACAAACCGCAACAAACAAAGTTTATTTTAAAAATATTGTCCACTTGGATTCCACAGTAACAATCGTCTCGAGCTTTTAGACCTGATCGGTGAATGATTTCTTACGCACGCAATTCGGAATGATCGATGTATGTAGTCCAGACTTACTTTACTTCACAAGATTGAAAAGCTCCAATACTCGAATTGTGCACCGAGTTATACCTAACGTCATTTAAATTGAAGTCAGCTCATATTGTTGAAGTGTTGTTGTTGTTGTTGTTGTTGTTGTTGTTGTTGTTGTTGTTGTTGTTGTTTTTCTTTCAAAATTTAAAAGCTAAACGAAATGTTTGTTTGAGGATTGTTGGGCAATAATTTTACGTGAAGGAGTGTATGCCTTACACCCATGTCATATAGTTTAGGTTCAATCATAAAGATAAGCTTATATTCATTTTGAATATTCATTTAAATTCGGTTGCCCTTAATCAGTCTTTGTATTCTCAAGACTTTTTGATCGGGCGTTTCTACATGTTTTTTCAGGCTTTTTCCGTCACTTACCATTTAATTTTAGCAACTTTCTCTCGAAGAAACCCCCACCTCAAGCCGATAAAATTCTCCACTAACATTTATTTGTGAGAAACGTAGATTTTTCCGGCGGAAGAGTGTGTTACAAGAGTTAACTTTATCCAAGTAAAGAAGGCCATCGAAATTACATATTATTTACTTAAAAATATTTTTGTTTTACATAATTACACTTTTGTGTGTGTGTGTTCTTTTTTTAATGCGTATTCCACCGCCCCAAACAGTAATGGTAACTAAAAATGGTCGAGTCAATCGCAATGAATCTCATCTATTGGTTAAAGTAAAGAAAGCACAAACAATGTTACAGGCACATCATATCTGTGTAGCAGGAAAGTCTTAACTGAGATAGACAGTAGGCTACCGTACCAACATGAAACTCGAAGGGGCCGATGACAGGACTGTTGGGCCAGGACTTGCACAGGTAGAATTGGACGAACCTGTGGAAGGTTTGTTATAAATACACAATGATGTCCCGCCAGTTCCTCATATTATGGTGCATGTATGTGTGTGGTGTGGGGGGGGGGGGGATTAATGAATCGACTTCCGACAAAGCAGGTCCCGTTTCGAGCCCCACAGTGGCGGCCGACTTTTTTCTTCTGGTTTGGTCGGTGTCAGTGTAATGATGTGACCAGCCAAGTCCCAACTCCCAAGTATCCCGTTTAGGGGCCCCGTCTCCGTGTGTAAACTTCTGAAGACCGAGACATTACATCAGGAGAGTTGAGTCGAGTTGGTTTAACGTCCAACAACAGCATTATATAGGCTATTATGTGGACGGGCCCCAAGACTAACGTCTGACAATTTTATGTGCTGCCCCACACGAGACAGGGTGGGGATACCATGACTCCTGTTTCGGCCGGTCACATTAAACTGACACCAGTAAGGAGTCAAATCGCCAGGACTCGAACCACGGAACATATGCGTCGGGAGCCGATGTTCTACCTCAGGGCCACCCCCCCCCCTCAAATTAGGAGAGAGGGTTTGTTCTAATCGAAGGGTTAGCTGAATCGATCCCCTATCCGGGCGACGCGTCTTGTGTTTTCCTCTACTGATTGAGTCGGTGTCAATACGATCATCTTCAGCAACGAGCAGGCCAATGTATGCCCTTCAACCAGTCGACACTTTTCATATTGGCTTTTAAGAGTTGTACAATTTACTCAATAGCACATGTCAAAGTGGCTTTGCATAAATAATGGAGCAGTGTGGGTGGGCAAGTTTGCAAATAGCGTTTCTAGAATTAGATCTAGGCCTAATGCGGACACATCCTTCAAACTTTAGAGCGTGTGATCATGGCATGCGACTCTTTTTCACAACTCAGGCAATCAAGATGACCTTCATATCAATAACGGAGCAAAATAATTATGGAAACCATACAACATATTTCCTCTTTCATCGAGTAGGCCTAGGCTAAATTGGGCATATTGAAAATGAACGTAGCAGAAGAAGAAGGGGGAGGAGGAGGAGGAGGAGGAGGAGAGGAGGAGGAGGAGGAGGAGGAGGAGGAGGAGAAGGAGAAGAAGAAGAAGAAGAAGAAGAAGAAGAAGATGAAGATGAAGAAAAAGAAGAGCTTTTTTATTATTTTATTTTGCCTGATTCGTTATTTTCGATTTTAGTACAGACTGTGCAATCCGCTCGACGAAACTGGATGGTACAATCAAGACCCTAAAATATGAGTATTCCTGGTTGCTCATTGGCTCCATAATAATTATGTCTCGAACAGATTTATGATTGGACCCCGGTGCATATATTCACTTGCCTGTCGTCTTTGTTTCTGCTATGGGCCCTGGAACGACAAAAACTCACGCATAGTTTAACATTCCTAATTATTCTATGGGCTGTATTGCTTGATGAATGACCTAAAACCTAGGGTAGAGCTCATTTTTTTCCAACTTACAGAACTCTTGATTAAATTATATTCCATAAGTATGTAGATGGCATTCTCGTTCCTGTACAACAGCGGTATGAAATTAAGTGGCTGTAGGAACTGCCCACTTAGGTGTTTTTAATCCCTTCCTACTTAAAGCTGAAAAAGAAACTGACCTCTGTAATACCAAGGGAAGTCACTCACAAACAGGAAATGAAACCTTTCTTTGGGGGTGTTAGACCAACTATTGTTCATAGAAATCGAACATCCTAAAAGCTTAAGTAATCGAAATATACTATTGTTGTTAACAAAACTCTTTATCAAACTAATGATAATTGATTAAACCGTATCTTTTATTCTCAATAAAAATGTGTTTTGATAATACATTTCTTACTAATTAGAGCCATATACTCATTTTAATGTAAGGTACGAAGAAGACTCACTAAGTATTCGTTGCGAACTAGTTTGTCTGTTTAGGTTCCGTTAAATGATCGAATATTACCAGTTGCTAAATAGCCTCGTTTTGTTCAGGAACAACCATCGCCATCTTGCCGAAGACTTCCCTAAAAATGTAGGGAAATAGCGGAGAAAAAAGTGAATACTACAAGCTTGTGTACCATGTCATTGGTAAACACGAGCTAAAATGTAAGATTGAATTTCTGACATTTATTTCATTGTAACTAAAATCTCTCCTAGCTATATTTCCAACATCCTCGACTTTTAAATTGTAAGTTGGACGAGATTGAACTTGTGGTTAAGCCTTGAATCGAATAGAGTTTTGTCGTGTTTAGAATCCCCAAGATAATCAAGATCGTTCATGAGCTCACTTTTGAACTAGATCTAGAATTATGAGTCCATTCCATCATTTCTTGTGGTTTTAGTGAGGATTCTGCCATACTGTAGGGAGGTTCAGCATGACGCCACTGAAGGGCACTATTTAGAATGTGCTCTAGATCTAGATCTAGACTAGATTTGATACTAGCCTATATCTAGGTCTTGAGTTCCTCATGTAAGAAATATATTCAGGCTCACAAATGAATTTTAGAGAGGGAAAAAATCAGTTATCCAGACTTAGATGTATAAAATCGAGATCTAGAATATTTAATAGATCTATCTTCAGGGGTTGGTAGGTCTGCAGGTTGCAGAGTGGTTAAATGAAATTCAAAATGTTCAGATTTGTAATGTAAGCTAACGATACGTAGGCCTAAAGCCTGTGGATTTGCCATGGGGAAAATTCTGATGTAGATCTAGCCTAATTTTGTTTTAAAAGGCCTAGATTAGATCTAGAACTAGATCTAGATCTACATCTAGGCCTTACATTAAAATTATTTGTAGGCTAGCTGTTATAAATCATAAATTTCTTTTAGGACTAGATCTAGACCTATAATCATCTCTATTATTCAAAGGAAATTGCTGGCAAATTATGAAAAAATTGTTTCATTTTTTTTTTTCTTTCTAGAATTTTTCAGAGCAGCGGTGGTTTTTCATCAGCATAATTCATCGTTTCAACCTTTTGTCTCTGGACCTTTTTGGGCGAAAACTTATTCAGGGTTTTCCAGGCGGCAGTGGCAAGACTTTCTTGCGATCAGTTTTTGGCTGCAAGATGCCACTTCCCAGCAGGGCTCGAGTTTATGCTGACATAAACACCCATAAGCCCAGAGAGTATTGGGATTACGAATCACATGTTGTAGATTGGGGGTGAGTTACACAATATTTGAACTCCAACTTGTATCTCAATTTTATTGTTTCTTTCTAAATAAGACTTACAGAATGTGTGCAAAAGATACTTGGATTATAAATGTACCTCTAATAAGGACTTTTCTTTTGTTGTGCAAAGATAAACCTAGAAAAGATGAAAATTTATTATTTTTATTATTGTTGCTGACTTAAGGGACATTGCAGCTTGTGGAGGCACCTGAAAGTCGTTTTTTTTAACTGCTAAGCTAGGAAAGGTCAAAGGGTAAGTGTATGAAGACAGGAGCCAGTTGCAACAAACTTTCTACACATTACTAAGAGCCCACATATATAGATCAAATCTAGCCAGCATGTTCCCTGATGCATGGGTGTTGGTGTACTATGTGGACCTCTAAAGTACAAAGGCTAGGCCTTGTAATCTGTAAAACGTTCTTGTGAGTGGTGTCAAGACTTGAATGAGAATATGATGAAGACATCATCACAGTGCTATATGGCATGAGCAAAACTTGTGCCCAGGGGTGGTACTGGTTACGGTTTTAACTTTTATAAATGACCTAAAAATTGTGAAGATTGTTTAGTTGGACTGGGACAAAGATGTAGCAAAAAGGTACATCTTTGGATAGTACTAGAATGTTTAGATCTAGGCCCGAGGGAAGGAAACTAGATTGTTGGGTAGCGTCGATCTTGGGCTAGACTATGCCTTGAGACTAATGAGACTTGAGGGGGATAATTTGCTAATAGGATACCCAATAGTGAAAGATCAATAATATTTTGTCTTTCTCCCTGAGTCTGTTTCTATATCTCTCTTTCGCTCTGTTCACTCTTTCATTTCTTCTGCTACTTCTACTTCTTCTCCTGCCTCTCTCTCTCTATCTTTCTTTCTAGGTTTTCCATCTTCTCCATCTCTCTCTCTTTCTCTCCCTCTCCTGTCTCTCAATCTCCCTCCCCTTACCCTCTCTCTCATATTCTTTCGCTCCCTTCTCATTCTTCTAATTCGTCTTCTGATATCCCCCTTTCTGCATCCTTTTCAGCATTATTTCACTCTTTCAACTTTTTATAAGAAGCCACATGTATAGTATAATATGCCCTGCCTTTGGATCACCTTATTCCATATGGATTTTTGGAATTTAAAACTTTATCTATAGGGGTACTCAACTGCCATCGATTACAGTGGTCTCCGTCTAAGAACTCTCCACTTCCTTTTTTTTTTTCTTTTTAATTTTATGTCAAAGAGCATTTTTTTCTTTAAATTAAAAAAAAAATTGTTACAAGTTTAAACATTTTAGTTTGCAGAGGGTGGCAATGATTTCTATAGTCCTCGAAAACTGATCAGATCAGTGTGCACAAATGAATTCATGCAATTAGACATTTAAAGATAGATTTATTTTATACAATTCCTTGTTAAAGCCATCTCTCTATCTCCCCTTATTACTTTTCCGTTCTTTATCTGTCTGTCCTAAGCGGAGACCACTATTTTAATTGAAAGAAATATTGTATATTAAAAAAAAAAGAAGAAAAAAACCCAACTTGGGTCACAAAATGACATGGAGAAAGGGTTCACTTAACTGTAAAATGTAATGATTTACATAAACCAACATAGATTAATTAGGTGTATTGTTATCTATCAGGTTTTTTCCCCCAACCTCTGGTTCCAACCCTGTGTGTCAAAATGCAAGTGATTGGTTTATGATATAGGTGGAAATGAGATCTAATTGAACTTTCCAATTTAATAGACATTCGTGGTGCCACAATTTTTTATTCTTTTCAAGTAGATGTTGATGAGGGATTTACAAATATTTTTACCAAAGATAGTCATGTGAGGGGCAGCTCCTTGTCTTAAGAAGCCAACCAACACTACACGCACACACAAAAACTCACTTGTAAGTTTATTCCATTTCATATAGCTATGATTATTCTTGGCCATTCTTATTTGTTAAAATAACTACATCTGAACACATATTTATATGTTTTCATTATTTAAAGGTTGTTAACGAATTCATGTACCAGTGTGAATAACTAAAAATTATATATGTATCACAATGGTTTTTGGATTTTACACAGTGATTAAGAGAAATATTTCATTTTGGACTTATGGAATTGTTGTTTTGTGTTTTTTTTTTAAACAGGAACCAAGATGATTATCAAGTGGTCAGGAAACTTGGAAGGGGGAAATACAGTGAAGTCTTTGAAGCAGTCAATGTTACAAACAATGAGAAGTGTGTCATAAAGATCTTAAAGGTTTGTTTGAGCGTTCAAACTTTTAATGGTTGTGGATTTATTGACATTTTTTCCTTTTGTTGCTTGGTAATATAATTTATGACCAAGGGTTTGGGAAAAAAATTATAAATTTTTAACTCTGAATTCAAAATGAGTTTTGTCTAATTTCAAAGGTGAGGGACTTTGAATCTCTTTAATTCTCAGCTCAAGAGTATTGTGCAAAGCGAGCAAGAAAAAGAGAACAGCATAGCCTCAGCTACATATAATAAGTCATAGTTATTGTGTAAAAACGTTGGGTCTAGTTAGTTGTGGGCTTATTGTGTTTTTTGGCCAAAATTACTTGTCTTCCTTCAATTTGTCACACATTTAAGAGATTTGTTGTGAAGACCAGGAGAATCTGAAATTCTGAAATCAACTTTTTTTTAAACATGTTCTAAAAAAATTTACGCTTTGTTAAATTTGTATGAATATTATGGATTGATTTGAGTTTTCTGTTAACCCTTTTCTTATAATGAATCTGTCATAAACATGGCATGATATAGGTGTATTCCTTGTCTACACTATTTTAGAATTTTCAAAAATTAATATAGGGTAAAGAATTTTATTTTTGTTACTTTGAAATGGAAAATGTGCAGATAAATACAAATATCTACTAGCGTAAAAGCATTCAATGAGCACATATGTGCTGAGTGATGCTAAAAGGTTAAGAACTTTTTTGTCTCCTTAATATATCAATCGAAATGATTAGGTTGTTGTGTTATGTTGTTTTTTCTAGCCTGTCAAAAAGAAGAAAATCAAAAGGGAAATCAAGATCTTGGAAAATCTCAGGGGTGGCACAAATGTCATTACATTACTTGCAATTGTAAAAGATCCTGTGGTGAGTATGCTGTTTGGTTTGCCATCTTTTTCTCATAGACTCCTATAGCAGAAACCTACTTGTAGTTTACTTGTAGCTTGTAGAGTCTCAGTGATGTCATCCGCTTGGGTTCCCCTGACCTAGTTTCTTCCTACAAGTCAGCTCTAAACGCTACAGTTAAATTTGGCCTGCGAGAAACGTGTAGGAGGCTTTGATTTTTAACCACATGGTCGAGTTCCGTCAATCTTTGTGAAGCCTTGTATAGACCTGCGGAAATAGGAAAAACAATTTAATGGTATGTGCGAACCGGAGTACCGAGTACGAACATTACTGAACATGCATTATTCACTAACAAAGTATCAAAACCCGACCATTCGATTGAGTTCCGAGTAATGAATAGGGTTTCTGTGAAAACCACTGATTTCTATTAATAGATCGAAGATTTCAGTTGGATTTCTTTTGTGTGATTCAAAGTGCATCTGCATATAATGCGTGGACAAGATCTAAACTAGGGCAGTAAGGGCCTAGACCTAGACTAGACTTTCATGATTTAATGATTAGAAATAGAATCTAGTTTGATCTGTGATGGAATTTGTTGATCGTGTAGGTCCACTGGACATTACAGAAATTGGAGTGAAAATTGGCATTGGTTAGGCAAGAAATAGTGATTTCTTATCGGACTACTACCTTAAGTTGAGCTAGTGTGGCTTACTGCATCACATTTAAAACTAGAGTCAACTATGGTTCCAACGGAAATAAGGCCCTCCATATCCATGCTAAGAAGAAATATATCAGGGCTCTTAAAGCCTTGAAAATCAGCCAGCCCTTCTAATCACCCTCATTTTGCCCCAGCTTTGCAATACAACGTATTTATTCTCTCTATTCAATAAAGCATACAAACTTAATTTGATTTAGAAGTGCATCGTTCCTATAATTTTGCTATAATATTATACTGACATTTGTGTGTTAATATTCTTAATTCGGTACCCCGCTGTACTGGTTCGTGAAAACGTTAAGTAAAAAAAAAAAATTATCCTGTTGGCATCACTGGGTAATTTTTAAAAATTTTTTTTTTCAAGTTGAAGTTGTAGTTCATTAGAAGAAGATTTGGTCCTGATAGTAAATTTGTTTCGATCGAAAGTGTTTTCAAGATACATGCTTCTCAGCTGTTACTGTTATAGAGACGCATGTAATGGCATTTATATATAATAGGGACATAGATCTAGATTTGATTAGATTTACATTCGCACTGTTTAGACTTTGAAAAAAAAAGACCAATAACAAAAGTTACAAGTTGTCCTGTGGGTTACGCTGCTTTAAACTTTTCAGCCAAGCGACACATTGTAGGGCGAGCCTCGATTTCCTATACGCTATAGATACACGTCAGACCTACAAATACGTTTGCTTAAACTCTCTAGTGTCATATTCAAACATTTTTTCAAATGTCTTTTTTTTTTTTTTTTCACCACAACAGTAAATGTTAATTCCTGATGCCTTCTTAATCTTAGAAAACTACTTTTGTGCTTTAGTGTTAGCCTTGATTTTTATCTGTCATTTTAGTTGGTTGCTCAGTGGATTTGGTTAAAAAGACTATGCGGGATAATAGGAGGCTAAGGCGTTAAATGCTGGATATGGCACAAAATAGAAACAAAATGCTCTCCGTTTTTCATTTAAAGGAATTTTTCCCAGGGTTATTGTTACAGTACATCCCTCATAGGGAAATAGGTATTACAAACTGTTGTTATCAAAGGAGGATGCTAAGTTAAATTTTCTATCATGGATTACACCGACCAGAAGACCTTTCATCTTTGTCTTTTGCTACAGAAACAGCGCAAGGGGTATTTGTCCGCCTGGTTAAAAAAATCGTATAAACCAAGGTTATTAGTAACAAGGAAAAAAGCTGTGTTGTCAAACATTGCAGAATAAAGAAAAGTTGATGTTACTTTACAAAGATAGATATATTTTTACAAAAATTTCTTTTAAAGCATCCTTCAGTATTGTCTAAACTTCTGGGAAATCAAGCATTTCTTTGTTTATTTAATTTCTAAATACTATTGGATTTTGTAACTCTGTGACTTACCTACAAACACATTTACTCTCTCTTTCTCATCAATCATTTTTAGTCAAGAACACCAGCCCTTATATTTGAGCATGTCAACAACACTGATTTCAAGGTATGCAATATAATTTTATTCCTTTTTGGGGAAATTTGTTTTGCTCACATTTTTAGTCAATTTTTCATTCTTGAAACATACTAGAGTCAGCAATGTACTTTTTTTCATTGATTCACGGCCCCAATTTCCCATGAGATTGTTTACTTAAAAAAGCAGCAGTTATAAAGGTAAAATTAAGAATTTGTTAAAGCTATTTTTACTTTTTTGAGTTATGTATAATGTAATACTTATTACTAACTTCCTATTTCTCTCTTTCATTTTTCAGCAACTCTACCAGACCTTTATAGACTATGATATACGATTTTACTTATATGAGTTACTAAAGGTAAGTTCTAAGTGAGAAAGAGAGAGTTAAAGTGTGTGTTTGGTTATAATCTTCATAAAAAGAGAAAACATTTATATATGCAAGAGAGCGTGGGCAGTATCCCTAATGTGGCGGTAAAGTTTTTGGAAAATATATTGGAAATGTAAACTCTTGTGCCATAAAATGTATGTTAAGTTAGTGCTTAAGGTGGTTAAACCGATTGGAAGAATGGAAGCTTAATTTCTTTTATCTGTATATATATATATTTTTTGTTTGTTTTGTATCTTTTAGGCCCTGGACTACTGTCACAGCATGGGAATCATGCACAGAGATGTCAAACCTCACAATGTCATGATAGACCATGAAAACAGGAAGGTAACAATTTAATTCAAACATTTTTTTTTAAGCGTCAGAATCTTAATTCACCTTGTTTGAATGTCCCATAATGCATAATCAGGGTAATCTATCTTGCATTATATTTTCAGACATTTTACAAATTCGTATGATTCTTGAATGTTCTCATTCTTTGTTGGATTTCCATCTTTGTTCCCTACTGGTTGGGTCGGTGTCGGTATAATGTGACCGACTGAGACAGGAGTCATGGTATCCCCATCCTGTCTCGTGTGTGGCAGCACATAAAATTGTCAGACATCCATCTTGGGGCCCGTCCACAATATAGCATATATAGTGCTGCTGTTGGACGTTAAACCAACCCAACCAACCAACCTGACTACCCATCTTTCTTTGACAGCATATTTGTACCATCTTCTTTTCTCTGTAACACAGAAATTGTTATTGCTTTTGGACAATAAGGGGTAAAAACACTAAAATTTAGATTTTCACCTTTGCCAAAATACTGTAGTATTATTGCAATTGTAAACTCAATCAAGTCACATGGCATACATGTAGGCGGTGAGTGTAGACATTTTATTTGAAAGATAAAAAGCTTAAGTTTTTGATTCTGCAAATTTTATTCTTTATAATCTTTATTGATTCATAATATATGTTGGAAAAACCCTAAAAATAATGCGATTTAATGAGCATTGTTGACAAAATCACTGCAACTCTGTTAAGATTTTCATTTTTCAACTAAGAATGGAATTTGTCCATGCTTTTCTGGAACTGTATTTTGATTGTAGTCATTGTTAAATTGTTTCTGTCCATTAAAAGAGAGAAAAAATAAAATGTATTTTTAGTTTGAAATTTTTCTTGCCTAGTATTAAGGATGTATTTAGTCCATGAAATAATTTATCTTCATTATTTGTGCGCATTTTATCTTCATTTTTGTATTTACAGTTACGTCTGATTGACTGGGGATTAGCTGAATTTTACCATCCTGGCATGGAGTACAATGTTCGAGTGGCCTCCAGATATTTTAAGGGTCCAGAACTTCTGTTAGATTATCAGGTAAAATTTTACCTTCTGATAAAGTTTTTAGTTTCACACTATGTAAGGGATTATCATTTTCTCATTGAGTGACAGTGCATTATTGTCTCTTTTAATATATATGAATTGACATATCACCAATCTTAGTGTTGTGAAGCTAAAGGAGAATAAAAAAATTGAAGAATTGTTTTTACCTGTATTGTTTGCATCGTAAAATAAATTCAAAACTTTTTATTCCGTTTTTTTTTCCCATTTATTTATTATATATCATATTTGTTTATGGAAGGCAGTAAATGACAAATGATTTTAAAGCAGTTAAAAAAATTATTTAAAGTATTTCTTCTTATAGCTTCTGTATTTTACTTATTATATGTTTTGAAACAAAAAGATGCAAACTGACACAAGTGGTAAAGTGTTTGTCTTTCAATCAGAGGGTCACTGGTTCGAAACCCATCGATTTGGCCATTAATTTATATGTCTGATTTTGTCCCAATACTGGTTTAGTGGGTGTCAGTATTATGTGACTGGCTGAGACGAGTACAGGTCTCCCCACGCTGTCTCTGTGTGGCAGCATGTAACATTGACAGACAATATTCTTGGGGTATTATGGTTAATTTGGTGCCCATCCTGGAGGCCAAACAACAAACAAAACACCAATGTTAATTTTAAAGTTTTGTAGTCTATCTTCTCACCTCTTTTATATTTGTCTGTTCATATTAGATGTATGACTACTCCTTGGACATGTGGAGTCTAGGATGCATGTTTGCAAGTATGATCTTCAGGAAAGAACCATTCTTTCATGGACATGACAACTATGATCAGGTATATTTTAAATCTTGTAGACAAATCAATAGATAGTCAGAGGGAAATGTTAGTTTGGCAAACATAGATGAGAATTTTCAGCTTTATAGTTGAGTTCTGCTATTTTCAAATTTCGGTAAGTTATACTTCTTATTGATTTAATTATTTTGATGAAATCGACAAAAAGAATGCTTTTGTTATCAATGCAAGTAAATGTCCTGCTTGTGGTGCTTATGAAATTAACCCAATACTTCTTACTATGAGTCATCTCATGCTCAAATTTTACGCTAAGGGGAGTAACTCAAATTGGAAAACATACTTTCTTCGAAAAAATAAATCCCACTCCCACCCCTTCTTTCAGATTTTTTCTTTTTTTAATATTTAAATAGACAGATGAATTCTCTTTCATTTGATATATGCCTGCTTAACAAACACAAGAATTGAAAAGAATAATAAAGTGAAAATATCAACAAAAATACACCTTGTTCATGGCCGTGTATCAGCTTTTTCACATATTTTATATTTTTATATGGAACCTCATATTTTAGATCTAATGACCAGTAGAGGTTTAGATCTGGCATTGAATGTATGCCAAACGTAATGTTTATGTACATGTACATCATAATATCTTGTTAAGTGCCTCTTCATGGAAGTAATGATCAAAAACTTCCAAAGGTCTTGAAATAGTGCCAGTCTATGACAGTCCCAGTAAATAATGAAAATTCTTCAACATTCACATTGTAACATGTTCAAAGTGGCAGTTCATTTGTTGGTTGTGGCCCTGTGTCGTCATCTTCACTGCCAGTTGGATATAATTCTGATCTGAATCAACCCCAATGTTCCCAGTTTCACCCAAACCCTTTTGAGTAGCTAAAGAATTCAGAAAGTCCAAGGTCATCTTTTAAATTTTCAATAAAAAAAAGTAGATAGAGAGGTAAACATTGCCCGACCTTCAAAAAATCGTTACCAACATTCTAATTGATTAAATAGAAAGCTGTATAATGCTAGTTTCAGTGTCAACATATTTCTGCATCCGGGTGCTCAAGCTTGCATGTTTTAGGGCGTAAGAGGGCTTCCAAACAATCATAACTTCCTGGTTGCACAGAACATGATCGGGGTTGAATGTTGGCGGGCACATAAAGAAGTATTGGGTATTTTTGACTCTTTGATACTTGTGCATTTGAGGGTCCCGCTCAAAACATTTATTGGATTGATGGATTTGGTGCTCATTCTTAAAATGCAGATATTTTAAAATATATCTTTACTGCTTTCAGTATCCATAATGACCTGATATTTGGAAGTGTTTTTTATTGGAGGGGAGAAGAGATAGATGTGTATATAGTAATTTAATGTTATTTGAAAAATTAAAATACCAACACGGATTGATTCTGTATATGTTTGTTTATTTAAGTGTGTAGCATTCTCTCATAACTTTTCCTTCTTTTCAGCTTGTAAGAATCACAAAAGTTCTTGGAACAGATGATCTGTATGGTTATATTGAAAAATACCAAATAGACTTGGATCCCAGATTCAATGACATATTAGGAAGGTTTGTATATTTTGAAATTATTTGTTACATTTGCTGCTCAAAATAGTTTTTGTTGGTTGATTTTTGTATTTGTTTTTTTTGTTGTTTTGTTTTTTTATTTAACCTCTTTGCAATCTATATGCCATACTCAGTAAGGCATTTGTATTCAGCTATATATTGTGCATTCAAGTATCTCTCTTTTAGTGTGTAACAAGACCCGAGTCTTGGGGCATGTCCACAATATATTGCCTATATCATACTTTCTTCTTTTGGAACTGACTTAGAAAATTTCATTTGTCTTACATATGACTGCTTGACGTTATGATAGTAATGCCTAATAAGATAAGATAATCCTTTATTATCCCATAGGGAAATTTTTCGTGGTCATACATACATAAATACACAAGTTGTACATGTGTGACATAAAAATTAGTGATGATAAATAAAATAAAATAATCAGCGATTTCAAACACACAACGCTTCACGCATGTACAAGAATACATTTAATACTGCATACAAACACAAAGTTCCCGACTGCGATTCTCCTGACCCGGAGACCAACGTTCGCCCCACTCTAGTTAAAGCTATTTTGTAGTCGCCTAATGGATGTTGGTATGAATGAGTTTTTGTATCTATCTGTTCTTGCTCTTTTTGATAATAGTCTGTTGCTTCTTTTGGACGTTTCGTATTCACTATGTAGAGGATGGTTTGTGTCTGATGTAATACATTTAGCTTTTTTAATTACTTGTAAAAAATACATGTCTTTGAAAGATGTCAGTTCACAGCCAATAATTCGGGAAGCTTTCTTTATTATTTTTTCTACTCTTTGCGAGTGGGCTTTTGATAGGTTTCCTCCAAAACATGTAATTCCAAAAGAAATTAAACTTTGGATACAGGAAACATAAAAGATTTTCATAATATTGTAATCGACATCGAAAGACTTTAATTTCCTTAAAAAATATAGTCGTGGATTAGCTTTTTTAATCAGTATTTCAATATGTGTGTTAATTTTCTGTAATGAGATATTACGGATCTGAAAATATTTTAATGAAAGCTTGTGTGTTGTATAGTTGCTCTCTCTCTCTGTCTCTCAGGATTCAGTAACATTTACTTTGCTTTTTTTTTTTTCTTTCTTTGTTTACAGGCACTCTAGGAAACGCTGGGAACGGTTTGTGCACAGTGAGAATCAGCATCTTGTCAGTCCTGAGGCTTTAGATTTCTTAGACAAGCTTTTGCGATATGACCACAATGACAGATTGACAGCCAGGGATGCAATGGATCACCCATATTTCTGTAGGTTCTTTTTTTTATATAGTATTTGAAGTTTGATTTTAGAATATCCATTGTACAGCTAAGTAAGTATGAAATATTTGGATGATAATTTGCCTTCTCCTTTTTTTTTTAAATCGTCTTTTTGAAATTTTCATTTTATCTCGATCATGATCTTCCTGAATCCAAGTCATATTACGCATTTTCTTTTAAAAGAATAGGACTTTTTTTCTTTACTGTCGTATGATCTTGGTCTCGACCTTCCTGAGTCATATTTTCCTGTCTTAATTGCAGCATATATTTTTTCTTCTTTGTTTTCTATAGATCCTATAGTGAAAGAGCAAGGCCGCATGTCCAATATCTCAGGGCATACTTCACCAACTCCTGTTACTGCTGCTGGACAAATGGGAGGTGAGATTTAACAGGGTCACTATGAATTGCATTTTAAGAAAAGAATTTGTTTCCCCTATATTTGTGGCCTTGTTGTTATGCCATAGACTGAAAATCTTTTGTCTTTGCAGGTTTTACCCTTTTTTGTTTCTAACTTTCTATTAATGTGTACTCTCTACATTCTCTACACTATTTGTATGTGATTTGTTCCATATCCTCAGCTAGTCTCATGTAGGGGAATCATTTTTGCAAGATGTGTTTTTAGGCAAGTTTATGCTTGAGTTTTTCAGGAAAATGCAGAAAAAATTATCTGCTTAAAATTAGAATTTTTGAAATCATGCCTATAAATAATTAATAACATTCATATCTGCATTCTGAAACAAAACAAAAAGAAAGAATACAAATTTCAATGAAGACAACGAATCTGACACCCAGACATTGTTTGAGATTGTCTTTGGGAAATGGTATATTTTTTTTTCCATTTAGCACTGTTTTGTAGGAACTGTCTCTGTTACAATACCTATTGTGAATAAAACCATTATGGCATGTAAAGTATGTATTGTTCCTTTAAATCTTTGTTTCTTCAATTAACCTTTTTTTAAAGCTTTCCATATTCATAATAAGCTCTTTTTTTGCATTTATTGAATTGTAAAACATAATACTTTGTAGTTCACTAAAGAGACGACCCTTACTCGGGTCTATATTTGATATTCAATGAGTCAATTGGTTTTCCTCTCTAGCAGCTATGAAATTTATTTTTATTTTTTATTCTTTATTATCAATTAGCCTTATTTTGAGGATTTGTATACACAAAAGTACTCCTTTTCCTCTGATTCTGATTCAGGTTTGTTACTATACAAATCTAAATTCTCATTCTATCTTTTCTGCTTGGATCATACAGGCTGACTCCATGAAGAAAAAATATTTCTGTATACTTATTTCTAACAAACAGGCTGGCTTATTAAATCTAAATTCCCCCTTCACAATTCCTCTTCTTTAATCTTAAATATATAGGAACATGATCAACTTAGTAATGATAGATCAGTTACAAGTGTTTTTTGTGTTGCCATTGAAAAGGAGCGTTAGCTTATACATTTAAAAATGGAAATATGCAGTGTGTCTAAATCTTGCACTAGATATCTGATATCACCTATGTCTAAAATCTACCACATGAAACAATCCAATGCTGCATTGTAATTTTGTTTGGTATGCCTTCATAGTTGTGTTTGTGTATGAATCTGAATTGATGTTATGATATTTAAAAAATCTTTGTTTTCAGAGTTCCAGATTATATCCCTCTTGTCTTTACATATTTTTGTTTATATGTGGTATAGAAGTTTGGTAAAAAGTATGTCAAGTTTGTTGGCTGATCTTTGGTTTCACACAATGTACATCTGCCGGAGATCCTTGTAGGGTTAGTTCCTTGTGTTACTGGAAACGTTGAGGGATACTGAGGTGGAGCAAAGCAGGGAGGAAAAAGGCATTAGTTATATTGAAAAATAATCAAGTTCTCAATCACGCTTTGATTGTAGAATCTATAACTATATTCAGAAGCTAACCCATCCAATGAGTTGTTGTTTCTTAAAGTCTCTTTCAGAATGTTAACCAGGGTCTCAAGAGTTGTTTTTGTTTCTTCTTGCCTTGTTTCTGTTTACTTCTTTTTTGCTTTTTGTTCAACAAACTGGGGTGAGCTTTTTAAAGATGCAGAATCAGTAATCCAGCCAGGATTTAAGTCATCATTAAGCTTAAACTGTATAATGTTACTAGCTAAAAAAAACATGTGCTTCCCACATTTTTTGCAAATGAACAAAGCATTGTTAATCCTGTAGTCTTGTTAAGTAAGTTTTAAAATTTGAATTGAAGAAATGTTTAGTCCTCCATAGAATAAAATTACTGAAAGGCTTTTAATTACATAAAATTAAAAAAAATAATTCATCATACAAATTCTTTTCGTTTACCTTCCACAATTGGGATATACTTAAAGTATATTTGATTGCTTAAGAAGTTTTCTGTTAGCGTACAAATGGGTACCATTTTAAGTGTGGCCTTAGCTCCAAGCCCTTCTTCATAGTCAGGCTCTATCCCGATTGAAAGAATTGTCACACACAAGATTAAAATTTGTGCTCGTTTCATAATTTCAGATGTGAAATGGGAATCACAACAGAAAGCATGAGGATATCAGGTTAACAATTTCATTGCTACGCTCTTTAGCATTCTGGCTGTTTGCGTTTACTGCAGTTTCTGTTGCGTTGCTACAGGCTACAGAGCACCCCTTAATAGATTCAAGTTAATTTTTACAAATTATTTATCATATTCAAAATTCAAGTATGCCACTTTCCTGGAAATTTCGGAAATTCCAGAAATACAAATTAGTTCCGGATCCTCCGGAAATCTTTCTGAGTCCGATTTCAAGAAAACATTTTTCCAGTCACCATTGTGACAAAGGCCATTGCTTTTTTTAAAAAACTGGCTTATGAGAGTTTTAAGTGCAAAATTAACAAGCAGACAACCTGCAATTTCTGAGATCACACCTCGCATATTTCTGCGTATTTTAAAAAGTGAACTTTATACTCTTTTATTTCGAAATTGGACCCTTCTGAACTACTTGTCGCTTATGGGTCCGCTTTTCGGCTAGGTGAACGTCGGCCGATCTGAAGAGTGATTTCACAGTGTTTACATGTACTGCTTACCTTTCAATCGCGATTTATAACCTAAATGGTCAGGAGAAATACTCTAAAACTAATGAAAGCCAAACTGAAAAGAAAACTTTTTGTCAAAGGGAGACGTCCATTTGGCTGATCAAAATTTTAGTTCTTTCTCTATGATCCCTTTTCTAAAGTCTAGATTCGATCTAGGTCAAAAGCTACTTATCTAGATCTATTGGTCTAGATCTAGACTCTAGTAAAGTGATATTCTTTCCCTTGATAAAACCCTACTAATATTCTAGGTTTTAGAATCTAGACCTTGATACTTATACAACTGCCGGGCGTGCAAAGGAAATAGACGCTACAGTGAAAAATAAATTCAGATTCCAGTGGCTAGAGACATTTGTGAAACTAAAATAAAAAAATAGGTCCCCCCAATAAGAGATGTTAGCATGGGGATTGGGCTATAAATTTGTAATGTATTAATAGAACTATACTCTATAGCTAGCTTTAGACTGTTTATAATCATACAACTCAAAGGAATAACACTATGAATTGCATTATTTTCAGGGTTTTGCCATAATTAATTTATCTTTTGAACCACTAAAGATAGAATAAAAACTGTTGGAGGTTTGCAAACTTTAGCCTTTGTCTTTCAATGTAAATGTCTTTTTACCGTTTACATGCAAAGTGGCTTTAAATTGGTATGCTTTGAAAAATTAGCTTTTTTGGGTGGACTGCGAAAATTTTTCCTCCTTTTTCACTTTTGTCACCATCATCACTGGCGAATAGCAAAACAATGTTGTTCCTGATTATTACACAACTACAGGTAATTGCTCCACTTTTGTTGAAGGAAAACATTTTTTTCTTCTTCATGAAATGGATGCACACTGAAATTCTGATTAATGAAATTAGAGCACATGCCTGTAAAAAATAAACTCTAGGTCTAAATTGGAACCCGGTAAATGAGAAAACCCATTGTGCGTTTTGTTTACCGGTAAATGTCTGGGAGCGAGTAATAGCTCTTGTAATTTATTACTGTAATACATTTATTCCTTCAATAAATATAACCATTTATTATCTCAGGGCCTCTCTAATTTCCTGAAATTTCGTCGGGTTTGTGTGGCATCCCTGAAAATTCTAGTGGGTAAAGCTAACCCTATTGGACTTGGGATTTAGCAGCTCATGAAAACAAAAATCGTCTACCTTTTAGCTCATCGAAAATCTATTTCCTGTGTATTGAATATAATGAAATAAACTTAAGTGGCATGCCTAGTCTTTTGTTTGCCAAAAATGCTTGTTTTCCTCCTCTGCTCGCGTTTTCTGCCATAGAGATATCTCTTTGTTAAGCAATGTTTAAGGCTGGCTGGCTGGCTGAGAACTTTGTCAAGCTACGCATCAGAACATGACACAACACACTGTTAGTTTATTCTTAGGGCTGCATTTTCTTAGACTCATCATCTTCTTTTTTTAGTGTGTATACATGTGCATTTGTCTTGAAATATAGATAACACAAGTTAAAAGTGCTTTAACGCTTTTTATATGCTTGTCTAATATTAGTGTTAATGTTTCTCAACTTATTCTTTATCATCGTTCATGTTTTTTGTTCTTTTCCCTATTGTATAAACTCTGTCTACTTACATCATTAGATAATCCATTGCTTTTGTACCCAAGTTCACTCACATCAACTGCCATCTATAGGTTGTAGCAGTAATATTCATCACAGCAACAGAGGTGCTGTTGCTCCTTGAATCTAAAACTTAAAGATAAGATGAGCTATTACCTTATTAATCCATGCAAAAATAATAGATACATATACAGTACTTTCTCTTTCTCTCTCTCTCTCTCTCTCTCTCTCTCTCTCTCTCTCTCTCTCTCTCTCTCTCTCTCTCTCTCTCAATTCTCGTATATCTCTGTACGGATTTTATGTCTACCACTGCTTGATCTTTATAACAGGTGGAGAGAGGGTCTAAATAAAATAGCATCTTCAGTGCTTTGTTACTTCTTTTGAGCAAATTGAAATGGGTCTGGAAGATCATTTACCTTATTTTTAGTCCTAGGAAAACACTGCTTTGAATGACACAGGGTTAGGGTTAGCTCCAGATTTCAGATGGATGATGTTTAGTAATTCTGCATCATTATTTATACAGGTGCAAGTTTTCCACTGTACAGTTCATAATTTGTATGGACAAATTCAATTCGCAATAACATTGTGGATTATTACAAATCATATTTGGTTGGTGGGTCCCAGTGATCAGTTCTTAGATACTTTCAGCAGTAGCCCTATTTTTTATTTTTATTTTATCTTGATCTCTGGCTTTAACTGCTTTTAGTTAAATTTTCCTATTGTCCTTGTCTTTAACAGGTAAATACAGGCAAAAACAGGTGTGATTGGTTCTGTTGACAGAATAATTATAATTTAATATTAGCATGGGGTTTTTTTTCTTGGGGGGGGGGGGGGGGTTAAACATGTTTTTTTTTTTTTTTAACGGGAAGTCCAACATGCTAAACGTTTAATAAACGTAAAATAAATTAAAGAGAGAAAACAGAGAAGGGAAAAAATAGTGATAAGGATGGGAAAGAAAAATAAGATGAGAGGCTTATAGAGAGAAGACAGAATGGAAAAAAAAAATAGTGAGATAGAGCAGAAGATAAAAAGAAATGAGATTGAGAGGGATGGGAGAGAAAGACATAAAGAGAGAGAGGGAGGATGAGAGAAATAAAAGAGAGGGAGAGAGAGCATCCTTTCAGAGTCAATAAGAGAAACTTCAGGAGTGATTGACACATGTGTTGAGAAATCCAGAGCAGTGGTAGGCAAGATTTTAAAAAAATTAAGTTGTTGGATGAATGGTGAGGTCACGCTTATATCTCAGTAACTGATGCCTACCTACTCTAGCTTAACATAGCAACTGTTGCCCACCTTCGATTTTCATTCTAGTAGTTGGGGGAGGGGTTCAGGTCCATGAACCGAGCACCGCGAGTCAGTGTGATAAAGAGAAGGGAAATTTCTCTGATCTTCTTACATGGCTCTAGCCAAGCTTACCGTGTGTACGAATTCACAGGCTTGTGTATGTTCAGCACCCATCGAATCGCGTGTATTCAGATGTGCGCGTCGCTCCAATCAGTATCAGTTCAGTATAGAAACAACAAATACCAAGCTCGGCAACCTAAAGTGATGTTTTACTAGCTTGAAAAAGACATACGCCTCTCTTAAAACCGTTTCTCTTTTTGCGAGGCCAAGAGCGGATTTGTAGTGGCATAATTTAAAGAGAAAAAAATTTCATAGGGGAGTGGATTTGTAAGTGGAGAATTCTTAGGAGACCACAATACTTGTCAGTAAAAGATTTATCATTCCTATCATTATCTCCTCCCCTTTATAATTGCTCATTATTTTGCTTTGCACTTGGCAATTGATAAATGAAAGTAAGCCTGTCTGTTCCCTAAAACAGGTTTTAGCCTAAATCGATGCCTTTTTTATGAAGTAATGAAAGCTGTACGTTTAAAGCTCTTCTGACATTTATTTTTTTAAAGAATTTTGTTAAACATTGCGATTGGAATACAAGTTGTCTGAGAGCGGTATATTTGATAATATGTTAAACTTTTGTATGTATCCATAATGTATGTAAAATAATATTGTAGGCACTGCTGTTGTGTTCCTTATCTCACTTTTACAGCTGTTAGGCCTCAGATAGGAGTTTCACATTCACACAAAATCTTTGACTGGTCTACTAAAAGTACTATCGTGATCAGTGGATAATTTGATACAATGCCATGCAACCTTTTATGGAGTATATTGTGTGAGCCAAGAAATTTTCAGCTTTTTCTTGTTACCGATATTGTGCCCCCAAAAATATGTTATATTTTTAACTTTTTGGTGGAAGCTGAGACAACATATTTGGATTGGAGGCTCTTGAGGTGGTTTATTTGTTTCTATTTTGACATACCAATATCCACCTATTTTGATTTAATCATACAAGATGCCACTAATCCAAGCTATTTCCCATGATGAATTTTTTGAATTTTTGACACCATCAATAAGTGTTCATAATAAGAATTTAAGTGTGTGAGGGATATTGTTTGCTTCGCTTAATTGTTTCTTGTTTGTTGTTGTTGTTGCGTATTGTTCTATATTTTTCTTACATAGTAAAGATAAAGCAAAAGTGAAACCTCAATTCCAATCTTCATACAAGATCACATTCAAATATGAGTTAGGTGTTAGGAAAAGTCAAGTAACAGTAAAATTGAAGAGCCTTTTTTATATATACTTTTATCAATGCTATGCTTGGCTTGGCTTCTTGTTTCCCTATTTACCAGTCAAAAAGTTCTATTGGTTTCTTTCTTATTTCCCTGTATTTGATCCTTTTTGTAGTTCTATAGTAAATTATTTTGTTTAAAAGCTTTCCATAGAATCTTGGCCTTCCAATTATATTGTTATTCACTATAACTTTTGCTTTTACCTTAATTGATCTGTATTAAGTTTGCAGTTTAGTTTTTCTTTCAATTTTTGTTTTCACCATAAAAGCTTCAGACTTAATATTACACTCTCTCTCTCTCTCCTCTCTCCCTCCCCCCCTCTCTCTCTCTCTCTCTCTCTCTCTCTCTCTCTCTCTCTCTCTCTCTCTCTCTCTCTCTCTCTCTCTCTCTCTCTATCTTTTCTGATCTTCAAGACAAAATAGTATTGACTTTTTATTCTTTTTGTGTTTCTTCTCTCTAGGTCCCTCAGTGACAAGTACTGTGGGTTCATCTAGCTCTCCTGTGATGACATCTAACATGAGTGCCCTGCCCAACAATGCAACCACGGCCCAGAGCTAAGCAACACCAGCAACTTGCAACAGATTTTATATGGCAGGAACTGATGCCTTGTGATGTCACTAACTTCCTTAGCTGCCCCGCCATTCTCTTCAACCAGTGGCTCATGTGCATTTCTTAAGGCATTTTCTCTTTGCTCCCTCCTCACTTGTTCTCTTTCTTTGTCTGTCTCTCCCCTTCTCCTTCCTTCTTTTTCTATATAAGATTGAATGGGGATTTCTCATGGGAAAAAACAACAAAAGCATAAGGATTGTTTAGCCAAGTCTTCTTTCCCCTACAACTTCCTATACATATTTTTTATTTCATATAAAAATTGCCTGGGGGAAGCCGTTAATTAACTTTTAAGTCGGTTTATAGATGCAGTTTCTCAGGTTGAGTTAGAGATGAAATAATCCGAGTGAATGTGCTTGAGATAAAAATTGAGGTCGGAATGGAATAGGGCCATTAAGCAACAGTATACTTTGGTGGTGATTCCTTTTGTTTAATTTTGCATCCACAGATATTATGCTGCTATTGTTTTGTAATTGCTGTCATAAGTCAGTTTATGTTGTCTAAAGGTGTTTTGAATTCAAACTAATTTGTTTGTAAATGACAGCATAGGAGCCTGTCGTTGCTGAAGCTTTAGTTTGGTTTACAAGTCAGTGCATGAGAACTTTTGAGTGTGTTTGAAATCAGCTTTTTGTGCTGCCATGTTAATCCAAGATTTTTTTTTGTAAGTGAAGAAAATGACTGGTCAAATGCACATATTTTTGTTCAAAGCTTTGGTTTTTTACATACCTCATGTTGTTAGCATGTTTGTTTGTTTTTTAAATTCAAAATCTGTTGGCTTTAATAGGTTTCCTGGGGGAAAGTATACCTCTTTGTGTGTAAATTTATTTGTACACGATGGTGGAGAAGTCTTAGATCTGTTTTGAGTGATATATAACCATTTAAAGGTGAATGATGTTTCCTATTTATCCTGAGGTATGTGCACAGAAAAGGAACAAAAGTTGTTGATAGAAAAGTGTATTACAAATTGCTTCTGGATTTCAAGTTTTTAAAAACTTCATATTTAAGTTATCCTTTTTATTTTTATTTTTTTTTCTTCAGTTTCTTCCTCTTTCAACCAGCATGGGGTTATAAGAATAATACTATCATAGCACAGTAAATGGAGGAAGCATTTTGTTAAAAAAGATTCATTTTTTCTCTAGGCACTATGTATCTCATGTTTATTTCAGTGCTGGTAACTTTTTTTTTTAATCTTGTAAAGTAACATATTCATTTGTTTTATTACATTTGTTTAGCCATTTCTTTTTACCTAAGCTGTATAATTGCAATATATCATCTGTAATATTCCACCCCAAATCAACAAACTGCAATTTGCTTATTTTAAGCCTCTTTGCATAAGTCTGCAGTTATGACTTTGTATAACATCCTTGCACTATTTTATTTTACCCAAATTGGTCTAAGCTTAGGTTAAACTGATGTATTTATTTGTATTTTTTTTTCTCTGAATTATCTCAAATTATTTTGGACATCATTTTAGAACTCTTTAATAACTTGTAACCAATTTATCACATAGAAGGAAAAAAAGATGCCTTTTATCTCTTTTGTGTGGCTCTATTGTTGGTTGTTAGGTTTGTTTGTTTTTTGTGTGTCTATGTAATATAGATAAATGAAGGCTCAACCATAGGATAAGTCAGTTTGTAGACATTTCAAGATTGAAGAGAAACAATTTTTGCTATTTGAATTTTTTTTCTCATCTGCTTGTCAAGTCAAAAAAAGCTGTATGTAGACTTTTGGTTTACACTAGCTAATGGTGTTTTTTCCTTGCCTCTGAAAATTTATTGGCTAACTAATTTTAAATACTGGGAACATACTCATGGAAGTATAGACAATGTTGTAGCTCATGTAATTCTGTTGCAATGAATACCTCACGACACTCCATTGCTACAAAAAATACACATAAGTTCATCTGTATTGATTTGTATGTTGTCGGGTATCAACCCTGCCCATTGTAGATATGAAAAAATGTGTGTGCTCATTTCATCCTGCTAAAATCATGTTTTTTTTTTGTTTGTTTTTTTCGAATTTCCCATTTTTTATTTTTTAAATTCAGTTCTTGGGCACACAAAGGGAATGTGAAACTGTGATGGAGTAAGATAACAGTTCTACAGAGTTTTTTTTGCACAGGGTATGTATGTAGCATGGGCTGCGGCATAACACATCTTGAAAGTCCTACAACTGTACTGAACAGTGGTAGGAGATGTTCAATTCTAATTATTCCATCTATTCTAGTTGCAATCTCTATTGGCAGCTGAGTGACAGACTGGTAATGTTAGGAGATATTTGCTACAAGATATGGAAATTGTAGCTTGTATATTAAGTTCATTTAAAAATGTTTTCATGGTATGGGTGTGTATTGTTTTCTGTGCACCACTGGATAACTCATAATGAAACAACCAATCAATGTATATCTCAAACCTGGAAAAGCCTTGCTTCTCAGATTGCTGTCCCAATTGGTTGTTGGTACATTTGCTATCTAATTCGTATGAACATGACTTTTATATTGAGAAGGCATGGACGATTGGTTGATTATGTTTTTGGTTTTGTTGCTTTTTTTTTTTTAACTGTTTAATTCCGCTGGGCTGCTCACAGCAGCTCGCCATGTTTGTTTCTTAGTCTACATATGAACTAAATTGCGGAGTTAATCAGTTAAATAATCATGAATGTATCATTTTATAATATAAAAAACAAACAAATTGGGCAACACATAACTTAATCATTGGCAATGCAGAATATTTTGGGAAACATTGTTTCCCACCTGTAGGAAAGGCTTTGAGAGGAACACAGCATAGGCTTGATTTTATTTTTATTTTCAATATTATTATTATTGTTTCTCTTGAATGGCAAACTATTTATTTCATTTGTGGTTTTTCTGTTTTGCCTTTTTTATATTTGTGAATGTATTTTTTACCTTTATTTAAGATTTTTTTCTTTTCCTTTCTTTGATCTCATTAAAAGCTGATTCCAAATCACTACTAGTATGGAGAATGCTTATTGTAATGGATCAGTTGAATGATCATAAGAAATGTTGAAGGTGGAGTGTATTTTTCAAAATGATTTTGTGGAAAGAACACCTTAATTAAAGATGATGCCCACCCTACCTACCCCCTCCCCCCTTCTTTTTTTTTTCCTACAAAGAATTACTTCTTCTAGTACTTGCTTCTAGCTCACTTTTTTTTTTCCTTCGTCATCTCTTTGAAAAGTAGAATTTGTCCATTTCTCTGTAATTGTTTTTTTTTATTATGATGATTTAGGATAAGACATGTTGATAGCTTATATTAATACATTCTTTATCAGAGTAATTTAAAAAGGTTCTTGACTTTATCAGCATTGAACGCATTCTACACCATCCAAATTGTATGTTTAGAAGATGTAGCTGCTGTTAACTAGTGGCAGCTTGCCTGTTAAAGGAGCATGCTATACATATGGTGATGTGGGTGCCTGAATGCCCCTTTGAGTGCTCATGTATGAGTGGATCTGCTAATGGGAGTACGCAACCATAGCTTGCCAGTGATTTTTTTTGTGTCTTGTTAAATAATGTCAAGGAGGAATGATAACAAATAAAATTGTTTTGTCAAAAAATGACATTTCTTTTTTCTTTTTTTTTTTCCATTTTTTTGTTCATATAAAATTTACCTTTATACTTTGTCTAATGTATAATAATTAGGGAAAGAATGGTGTTAAAGCTGTTGTAGTTATTTTATTATTATAGCTTAGGAGCCTCTTTCTGCATTTTATAAATATTTTTAAGGTGTTTAAACAAAAAATGGCAAATTAAAGTATTCTTTTCTTTTATTCTATATTTCTCTACTTAAAGTACAGTTGTAAAAAGAAAGAAAAAAAGATTTATGAATAGTAGCGAACAGAAATTATACCCACCTGGCACCACACAGACCATTTAGGGGTGTAATTTTTGTTCAGTTAATAATGTCTGCAGCAGGATTGCTATAATTTAAAGATTTAAGTATTAATTTTCACATAATTATTGTTGAAATTGAGCAGTTTAAAAGTTAAGGGCATCCGACCATAAATACAGCCATTGTTTTTTAGATAAAAATAAAATCTTAGTTTAACCTATCAGACGTGTGTCACTGTTAGATAAAGTAGAAAAAAACACTTTTTCTAAAAAACCTGGTGGCCATCTTGGATTTTTCAATGATGTTTATTTTTTTCCCTAAGGCTTGTTTATTTAATAATTTATGAACATAATTAACTGAACCTTGGTGTGCATACACTTTACATAACTATACTAATTTGTGTAGAAGGATAAGTATATTGATCAAATGTAGCAGATTTTGTCATGTAGTATATATGATAGATGAAAAAATAGCAATTGTAGAAATATTGGAAAAGGGACAAAATGATCCCTCTGTATTTCATAAAAACATTACCTAGAGAAATAGCCGTCTATACTTTTCTATAGTACATTGTAATTAGCTTTCTGCATCTCAAATTTGATCTCAATCCGATAAAAAATTAAAGTTATTTGTTTGAGAAAATGGCTAACAAATATTTACAAGGGCTGAATCAAGAGGAATAATTGAATGGTAGTGATCTAGATAAAACAAGGTCTACAAACTTCTGGGAAGTACCAGTAAAAAAACAATTCATGCCGGGTATCGATCATTACAATGACTTAAACCTCGATATAGTGGTTAAATTGAATGTCCAACATGAATGAACACATTTTGGGGTGGGGAGTCATGAACATAAATGTGAAAAAAGATACTTTTTAATGACTTCAAGATGTTTCGATAGTTTCTATATTCTTGAATAACTAGAGAAGTAATGAGAACGTTTCTGAGAGAGGTAAAAAAATATCAATATTTACCTGCAGATGCCCTTAATATTTAAGGTTAAAGCAGCGTGCAAACCATGGGTGCACAATTTCTCTAAGGATGATCAACCTGAGATCAATACAAATTTTTACCGTCAAGTGACATATTTTCTGAAAACTGATTTGTTGCAATGAAAATGTAGTGTAAATGCTCCTTACTACATGTATAATTAAGGCTTGCTTCAGTATGTTACAGTAAGGAAAATAAAACCAGTGCTCTTGTTGAGTGATACATCTAAATGATCTTAAATGCAAAACTGATTGCAATTCAGATTTCTACCCTTTATGGACTTGGTGAGGCTAATGCCACAGAAAAATAATACATGAAGTACTCAATGTAGTCCCAAATAGAATCCACATGAAATCTTATTGTCAACTTACTGCAGCTAGCTTCTCCACCAATTCTCCCCTTCAAAGGGCAGGGCAGCGTTTGACATGGGAACTTTTCAAAAGATTTTTTTTACTAAGGGGGAGGACACTGGTGTCATCAAAGGTTTAATAATTTTGCTAATTATTCAAAAAAATGTAAGTTGTTAGGCTGATTTTTTGTGTGGACCATTAGAGGTTAGAATTTCGGTTCCATGAAGCTCACGGACCATGTGTTCACTACTCACTACTTTATATGAATCTTATGACCACAAAGACACAAAGTATTAAGAAGACATTCAAATATTACCTCAGATAAGTATATTTTTATTTAGAGCATAGCATTATATCAATCAAAATTAATAGTTTCATTTTATTATTTACACATGCATCAATTGAATCGAGTTTGGATTTTTAAACTGCTTTCTTAAATTGATATTGATGAATCAGATAATGGTGCAAACTTTATCTGTAGCTTCATCTTTAAGTTCATGAATCAGATAGAGAAAGTTGATGCAGTGACTCATTCATCTTGCGCCCAATCATGAACCATAGGATAAAACAATGCTGGAAATTTAAATAATGTAAATTATTTTTGGAAGGGGGGGGAATATCTGGATATCTAGACTCTCTGTATACCCCTCCAAATCATTAAAAAAATATTTGTAGAGATTCAATTTAAATCCAAATAGTCAAGCAGATGTACTTAACGATTTGCATCTCATGAAAATGTAATGTATGCCGATTTATACCTAGGTTTTTACTGACCTATTTTAAAAAATTACACATAGTTCTAGATACAATCTGAAAACAATCCTAATGAAAAAAAAAGTCCATGGCATTGCAAGTCTCAGCAAAGTAAATTCAATTCTAACCAATAAGAAACATGCATACCCAGAAGTCTGTCGCTATCTATAGAATGGCGCTATTCTTAAAGGGTTTTACATGGTGAAAAAACTTAGCTTCTACAACATAACCATGTACAATGTACAAAATAAGCTTTATGATTATACACCATGAGCACTGCACAGGATGTTCACATATAGTAAAACAATCTACTCCAAAGAAGGAAGTATTCGAGTTAAACTTTTTATGATGCTTGCAAAAAAAATTTTCTCTTCTGTTCACCCATGCCAAAATTAAAAGCCAAAAAAAAATTTGAAAAGGCCAAGTGTGATGTCTCCATGTTATTGCTACATATCTCTCTCTAAAACAGTAAAGGCAATCTACATCTCATATCTTGTTAACTCCACACACACACACACAAAACAAAAACATAAACACTGAACATAACTTTGCTGCTCAATAGTTAGCTTCCCCACTTAATTTGCTAAAGAATAGTTATCATATAAAGGCATCATCATTCTCTAAGGATAGCACCAATTAGACAGAAGATGAGCTTAGATATATACATAGTCCTTCTAGATGGTCCATCAAAGGATCAAACTGAGTATTCATTAACAAAACAAAAAATTGTCGTTAAATGTTACAATCCTGAATGTATGCAACAATTGAAACCAACTCCATAAGCAGTTCAAGAAATCCAAACGATGAACTGTTGCCACATTCTTTGTCAAAACCTATGGTTTGAATCATGTATGTTGAAACAAAACAGGATTTTTAAATCTAAATTTGTGTTTGTTTCAAGATATAATACAAAAAAAAGGAGAACATTCAAACCTTGGCAAGGAATTTATAAATTTATGTCTAAATAAATCAAGGTGGGCATGCAAAATGTCAATTTCAGAGACCAAGGCTTAACAGAACTGATGAGATTCTGAATATGTTTAAAACAGTGAACTTCACTTTTCTCAAATTAAAAGCTATCACTCCAAAATCCACCTCCAACAGTTGTCATTTCAGGATATAAACCAAAGCTAAACTAGTCAATTTTTTTTAACATTGGCTCAAACAGTAAAAATAGTTTTGCAATTATTTTACAGAATTTCAGAAGAATCATGAACTCATAAAAATCAAAATGGTGTTAACAAATTTTGATGATTTCCGAATGAATTTTCTTCAGGTAAGAATAATATAATCACTGCCTCATGTCACCTGATGAAGATAAAATATCTTAGACTTAAGTCATTGAACTACTACACCTAGAAATACTCAGGTCTTTCAATGTTTTTGTAAAGACATTCCTGATTAAGTCTAACAGAAGTAGCACACACAAAAAAATTTTTTCGTCTTCTTTTGGTCTTTTAGATCAGATCACCAATATGGTTGCAGCTAGTTTCATTTTTCTGGAACCCATCACGGATTGACTGAGACATAACCAGATGCCACTAAATGTTCAAGAAATGCATTATATTGAAATATTTTACTTTCAGCTAAAAAGTATATTGAGTTGGGTACGCTAACATTTTTGGAAAAATTGAATATAGCCAATTCCCATAAAAATTCTGCAATTTAAAAAAATGTTTTTTTGTGCTAATATTTCATTTCTGTATAAGGTAAAACGGTTTAAAATTCAGAAAGGGTCTTTAATTGAAAAGGTGGTCTGAGAAAATTAGGATCAGGATCTTGACAAGTCAGATGTTGGCAGTATCTAAAAGCTTAGTTTATTCTGAAAATGTAACATCTGAATTTTACAAGCATGCAATACAAACTCAAACATTTTTTTTTTACTTTAAACCCACGTATAATGGATTGATCAGATCTGACACTGGCCTAATTGTCTTAGGACATCAAGCAATTGTAAAAAAGACAGCAATTAAACATACATACTTTTCCTTCCCTATCAAACATAACACCAAAAAACTGCTCAATGACTTTAAACTGAAAATTCTAGCTCAAGTAAAAGAAAAAACATGTACTCAAAAAATATTTTGGTATGATTCTGAAAAAAGTGATGCTAAAATTTTTTTTATGAACTTGACCACAGGTGTATATTGAGTGATGACTACCAATTAAGTAGGTAACTTAATTTTACATATTTACTTATTTAATAGAAGCATACTAGATATATGAGTTTTAAAAAAAATCCTATTATCAAAAACCTGTATTGTTTTTCAAGGATATATTTTAATCTTTTTTTTTTTTCGACATTTATAAGAATTTTGAATCAACCAAATGCATCATTCAATGATGCCTGTGATCTAAGCAAGGCTTGCAACGATACCAACTGCCTTCGAATTCATGGTCTCATAAAAAATTTAAAAAATTATTGTTATGATATATGTTCCTTTTAGTCATATTATTAGAAATTGTAAGGGTCATGGGAAATTAATATTTTCACGACGCGCACTAGACAGCTTCGCATCGATCAGCACATCACTTGTTAACACAGCACTAGACAGTCTAGCATCGACTGACCTTCCCATTGGAGTTGCGACGTGAGAATGTCTAGGGTCAAACTTTATAATTTTTTCCCTTAGAAATGAGAGTGGTCAAAGGGAAGGAATCTTGTAATATGTTACTTTAACTATTATTCTTTTTTGTTTAGTTACCATCGTGCGACTGTATTCAGTAGTTTTTGTACAAAAATAATGTTTTCAGAAGTGAGTTTGTCAAAAATGTGGTCAAAGAAAATGACTCGAAAGTTGTTTAGAGCTGAAGAGGTGTTAGAGTTGGTATACCAAGAGGTTATGAAGACAATTTAAAGGTGGGTTGTTATCAGGAAGATATTGTAGAGAAGTCTGATGATGAGGATTAATTTTTCTGATCAACCAGATATGATAATAAATCTAGATTTAGCTCTAGAGTTAACACTGATTGCGATCAAGATTTATATCTAGATTTAGCACAAGTTCTTCCCAGACCTCTAGATGTTGATTTAGGTTTAACATACGATGCTGATACAGAAATAGTTGACAGTGAAGCAGATGAGCAGGAAGTGTGGTCAGAAAATGCAGAGGGTTTACCCAAGATCCCAGCGTTTAGTGCTATTTTGTTGCTCAAACATGTCTCTTGACTGCTACATTCAAAGTCGTTCATGCTTTTCGTTTACCTTTTGTCGATCATGTTGTTTCGTAGTCAGAGTAACAAATTATGTCACAAAATTTCATTTTTCTCTATGCATATTTATTCTTATGTTTACAGAAACTTTAGACACCTTACACTTCCAATTTCAATGACATATTAGCTCCATGCGAATTTTTTTTTTTTAACACCCCGTAACATCATAGGGGAATTATAGGCTTTATATCAGCATGTCCTGAGGAAAAAAAAAGAGTGCTAGCGCAAACGTCCTGAAAAGGTTAAAAAGAGAAGCATCTACATCTGTCAATTCGGATCCATCTCGCTCTGGCAAGTCATGTAACTGGGAAGGAGGAAAGACAAGAATAATTTAAACATAAAATAAATAAGGAAGTTTTGGTGAATACAGCATTTGTACTTTCCCATAGGCAAGTAAGTCTGGAGAAAGGTGGAAGCAGTTGTTGCCCGTTTATTCAGCATTGGCTCTAATACATCTTAGATTCAAAAATAATCCTTTTTCTTCAATAACAAAAAAAAAAATACTGGCTAGTTTTGTAAAGTACCACAGCATCTCTCTTTTCAGACAAACCTCATCATTTTGAAATCATAATACAACCTAGATAAAGTTATATTTTTACAGCATAATCACCTGGAAAGTCTAGTGAAATAAAATTGTGCTATATGGAAAAACAAGTAATAGACTTAACAGTGACAATCAACAAGTTTCCCACTCACATATCAAACATGTCCTTGTTAAATGGGTAGATTGTGTATAAATAATGTGGCAGTATTATTTTTTATTACTTATAAAAACAGTAATGAACAGTATAAATAATTAATTATCATAAATGCACACCTATCTTAATTTTCTTCTTTTTTTTTTTTTTTAATAAAAAATACAAAACTCAAACAAAAATCCAATTTTGCCAAAGCTGACAAAATAAAAAAACAAAAAACATGTATGATTATAATTCAAACTAAAATACCATTTCATTTGGTAATCACAGAAAAACATAATATAATTTAGATTCAATGGAAGTTTTCCTCTCTTTTTTTTTTTGGAAAAAAAAAGGAGAATTTAAAAAAATGAAACTCCAAAATTGCCTTAATCACTTGAGTGCGTAGGGGTCAAACTCGACCCCTATTTAGGAGGCAATAATACAAATGTATGTCCATTTCCGTGAATACTGAATGGGTGTCCATTTTCATTCAAATCATCTTCGACTCTGACGTTTTCAGAACATAATTCACTGCAGTGTTATTAAAAAATATGTCAAATTCACCGAGAGTCATGCTCTATGGGTACATAATTCCTTAAAATATACCTGGGCACTCAAATGGTTAAGTGTGAAATTAAGTGCAGGCCAACATAATACAATCTTATAACCACCTTCAAATTTGTGAAAGTTCAACATAAGTTTATGCAATGTGCTTTTTTTTTTAAAGCCATATTCACAGTTTACCTTTGAGTATCATCTTCTGATTGAGACTGTAAATAGAGGTAATTGTAATATATTAGCTAACAATCAGATTTTCTACACAGCCATCCTTCCAAACCCCACATAAGTTGGGTTTCTTGTTTTTGTTTTTGTACATCATTTATGCAACATACAAATCTTAATTCTTTATTATTTTTTTTAATGCACTATTTCAAAAATAGAGACATAACAAAAGATACCTTTTTCTATTTAAAGATATTTGCATGATATTTATGATTCCCGTACAATCAAACCCCAACATACAATTCTTAATTATTTATTGTGTTTTTAAATATTAGCATGACATTATCAATTCCCGTACAATCACAACAAATGACTATGTATATATCTACCACTTTAAACCTCATATTTGTCACATGTGATCCACATATTTTGAGCATTATATTATACCGTCTGCTTAAAAAAAAAAAGATCAATATACAACATTACACATTGAAAACAAATTTAATTTGATTAAAATCATAAAAATAATAATAATATTAATAAACAATAATGCATATGATTAAATTGAACCAACTCCATATTAAATAAATTCAGCTTAAATAACAAAACCCTCATATAAATTACCTACTTCAAGACATGGTGGGTTACTATTTATTGACTTTATCTATTCTGCTGTCTAACAATTCCTTTTATGTTTTGATTAAAATCTAAAAAGGGTTTACCTAGAATGTATAGAAATCAAATAGGAGATACATATTTAAATTGAAGCAATACAATAATAATTAGTCATTTAACAAAACAAAACAACTGTAAATGTAAAAAAGAAAAAAACACAAAATGAAGTATACACCTCAAGCAAAAATAAATTCTTACACAAAAGATACATTTGACATCCATTAATAACAGACATAAAACTTGACTTACTAATTTACTCTCTGTTTACCACAAGAGCAAGCACAGACTTGTGCGTAAGAAATTAAGTCTTGAGAGTGAATATCTGATAAAAGGTAAATCTATTCATCCTTTTTTTTTAAAAGATTCATCCTACTTACTCAAGCTTAGTATACTTTGTTCATATTTTGCATTACAAAATAATATCAACTGGCCATATGAGCTAGAATAAAAAGCAACTTTAGAGCAGAGGAATATCACTATACGAAGATAATTTTAAAAGTTCATCAAATTGCACATGAACATTCTAAATTAACTGAATGTAAAATGTAATTCTCCTATGAACTGCTTGTGAACAAATAAGTTGGAGGAACATACATGTCGAAGCACATGAGGAATGTTTGGATTCAAGTTGGACGAGAGCTGAGATTAAGATAGAACAAACATTGCATGAAAAGAAATTGTAACAAGAAACTGTAAACATAGTTAACAAAAAATGTAATATATACCAGAAAGTTTTTTTTACAAAAACAAAAATTAAATATATACCAGAAATATTTTTTACAAAAAATTTTAAATATATACCAGAACGTTTTTTTTCTAATTTTTTTTTCTTTGATAATTATTACGGTAGTAGATTAAAAAAGTCTATATAAAGTGTATTTTTTTCTTTCTCTCTTTCTTTGTTGGGAGGGTATTCATTTATCAATGAATTTGAAATGGTCATAAGAGAGTCATAAGAAAAGCTACATCTCAAAATTTCTTTAGTTTTAATAATTAACAATGTTTTTTTTTTTTTTTTTTTACAGCTATATTATGTTTTCTTGTGGAGATAATATCTTCAATAAAAAAATAAATGTATGATGTAGGAATCTGTTTCCCCTTAAAAAAAATTTTTTTTTTTAAAGCTCAGATAGTTTTGAAAGTAACTCTTGATGATTGAGTAAAATGTCTAACGATCCTTTTCAACATCTTTTTTATTTTACATGACATAAAAAAACACTAAAAAAAGATGGACTTTTCTTTTTTGCTATAAGAAAAAATATGGGTTTTTAATGGCTATTACAAAACAAAGAGTTTCATGATTATAGAATCCTTAAATAATGAAACCATCCGACAAAACAAAGGTTAGGGAATTTTACGTTATAATTATGTCAAATTAAAAAATCATTAATGCATAAATGAAACTAGAGACATATATGTAGAGATATTGATGAGAGCAATTAAGAAATATGGCAGTTACAGTGTTGAAGCAGGAAAGAATATGAAAAACCATAATTATGTTCCATTTGAAAGACTACAGCATGAAATTAAACATTCAAAGAATGTCACTTGCAAGCTGTTCATTTTTTATGATTCGTTTCATAGAAAATATTTTATCCCCAGATATATTGTAAGTTAGTTAATAGCCTTTCAAGTATTGTTTCTTTCTTTTTAACAGTTTACCTAGAGCAGAGACAACTATTTTATCTGAACACTTGGCGTTTAAAAATGTGCACTAGACCTATTTTAACCATCAATCACAAGATTTCTTTCCAGAAATCAACAATATTTCAATAAATATGTTTTTAATAGAATAATAAATATAGAAAACAACCAACAATTGTTCATATCCATAATAAACAAGCTTCAGAACGTATACAAATACAGGTCCTGTGTCATACTGATGTAGCAGCAAAATTACAAAAGCGTGAAACCCATAAATAAATTGAAATTGATGTATCCATTGTAGCCCTAATTCATAACAATTAGACTATGCAAGGGGTGATGATGGGGATTATTTTAAAAATGAAACACTTAGGCAAAAAACATCTCATGTGACTGAATAAAGCCAGAAAGATATAATTTTGGTTGACCATGGCAGGTCAACTGCTTGGGCTTTCTTTAAATGATGTGTAGAGTGCAACAGTGCTATCAAGGTTATGCATCAAGATTTGTTTTGTGAGTTTAAGCACTCAAAGGGAGCACAATTGAAACATTTCTAAAAGCTTTAAAAAAAAAAAGACTTTCCTCCACAAAATGGAATTGTTTGGCTCTTAACTCAGCAAAGAAAAGGGTCCAAAGGACAAGAAACAGCAATCTCTGTTATAAAATTTCATTTTCCATGACAGCTGTAAAACTAAATCCAAAAACAAAGGAAATCCATTGAGCCGCTCAAAAAAGATTTAAAAACTGAGACAAAAAATACCACCAACTGCTCCCATAGGCATAGAACAGTCAATCAGCTAGTTTTGGATACAAATTTCATATTGTCTTTATTTTTTGTAGGATCAAAAAAATATGATCAACTGAATGCAATCTGAAGAGGAAAAGACAGAATATGCTAAAAAGCAAAGATTTGCTTCTGGAAAATATTCATTGAGTCACAAGTATAAATACCCCTATTCCATCTACATATGTTTTATCTTTTGATCCCAATGAGTGTGTTTTAGAAGTCCCCCTTTTTTTTATTTACTTGCAAAAGAGCATAACTTTGTGCAAACATCATATGGAACCTTTATGTAGGTTGTGCTGCCAACAAAATACTCTCTAAGTAGCAATAATACAAACACAGTCTTAATAACATTGTTATATAAACCAACATGCAAAACAACTCTCAGGGTAAGTATTCAACCAATAAAATACATTTCACATGTTCAATGCACACCAAAACCTATTAAACTTGAGATAATAAAATGAAATAAATATTTCCATCACTGAAATTCAAGCTCTGGCTAAACTTGCCAATTCATCAAATATAACTTTATCAGTAACATAATCATAACAAAATTGTTCGCATAGCAACTGAGCTGCCAATCACAAGGCTATACCATGTTTTCTGGGTAAAATGCCATCTCTCTCTGGTGCAACAGCTGATCCTCCTGACGACGAGTGAAGAATTTTCTTATCTCAGAAACAATGAAGACTGTTGATGTTAAAGATATCAGAAGAGCAAAATCTGGAGAGAGAAAAACCAAGAGAAATCAATAAAAATCTCCTTCAAAACTTCTATTTTTCAAATGAAAGATATTTTATCTTGTGACAATATCTTCAAAATTTTATATTTTCGCCTTTTTTCCCCATTTCAGATGAAGCTTTACCTACCTAACTTTTTCTGTATCACATAAATGCTGAAAACATTTTTACCAAATTATAAGTGCAGTTTTTAAAAAATAATTCAAAATAAACCCTTCTACTTTCCTTGCAAATAATATTGATATCTTTCTGCAATTTATTCTTGCCTGTATAAGACTATGCATGAGGCTGAAAACCACAGAAATAATCTTCATTAATATCATTATTACGGTCACATATTTTTATCAGATCGACCGAAAGAAAAAAAAAAAAAATTAGTTCATAATCAAATTAAAAATGGGTTGCTTGCATTTTTAGTCAAATTTATAAATGTCCAACATCTTTTAAAGTGAATAATAAAAACTCACACAACATTGCATATAATTGCATATTGCTTCATGCTTGTCACTCATTAATTTACAAAAAAGATGTCTTGATAAAAACTCCCTTCAATGTCTAAGAGTGTAAATGAAATAAAAACACAACATAAATCTACAGTTATGCCTAGATTCCTTAGATAAAAAAAAAATTAAAATTTCATGAGTTCACAGCTCATTTGTTTAGATCCATATCTATCTTCTAACACGTCTTTAGAAATGACCCAAAAGTGCTCCACTCATGAGATCCTGAGGTTATTTCCCTTGAGAGGAAAGTAGCCCAGAAACTTAACATTTCTGGGAAACAAAAAAAAAATTATTTTTTTTTTGGCCTACGTGACTTGGAACGTAATAAAGTTTGAGTAAATGCCCTAAAGGTTGCATCAGCTCCTGTCTTACCTGAGGCATAAAGGGCCTCCGTCTGAAAAATTTTTTGTAGGGGAGGAAAGTAGATGACAAGAAGCTGCCCCAGAATAGATCCACCAACTGCATACAAGAACATTCGGTTTGTGAAGAAACCAATCTGGAAGATGGACTTGTTCTGAGGATATACACAAAAATAGTGAGAATTTGATCCATATTTTATTCACAGCAACAAGCTAAAAAGACATTAAAGGAGAAGGAAAGAAAAATACAGACAGGTGTGAAAGGCAAAAAGAGTCAAAATTATGTGATCATTAATATTTTACGAAATTTTTAATGAATGTGACTGATACTTGTGTTGATAATAATAGGTAACCTTTGTTGCAGGGTAATAATAAATTGCTGATCCAAAGTCAAAAGTTGATAAACTTACATGAGAGCGACAACTGAGAGCATTAAACATGTCAAAAAATACAAAACATGTAAATGTCATTGTGGTGTCTCGCGGAGTGATCTTGCCATCTTCCATCTGACAAAGAAAATGAAATAGGATTAATTTATAAACAATTGGAAAAAATGGTACAGCTTATCTAAGAAAAATCATAAAATAAACATTTAAAACTTTGAATATTTCCATGAAATATAATTTAGTTTGTGTTGGTAAATTTCCACCTCGACAGTAATATCTTTTCATAGAGCAGCAGAAGAGAATATTTAATGATTTTATGGCGACTAAATAACCTGATCTCATAACAACAAAACAGATCACACAAAACATTATCATTATGTCCTTTTTTAGGGGGGATAAATCTATGCTGCAATTTAGAGAAGAATATTTATCCTAGCAGTTGTGCCAATATTGGAAAAATACATGTGAAAAGTTTAGATAAAACATTTGTCTCATAGTCAGATAATATCATTCAATTAATGCTTTACTGAGGAAAGGGGAAGATTTCACAGAATTAATTTTCCAGAAATGATTACCAACTCATGGGCAGTATGCTCATTTGTTATAAAAACTCACCTCTTCATGGAAGATCCACATGGTACCGCAAACGATAATAAAAGCTGATGTGAGTGTTGTCAGTATGAGCGGGCGAGTAATGATGTTTTCCGTCACCTTCCGGGGAGGTTGCCGCAGAACATCATGATCCACGGGCTCCACACCAAGACTAGCAAAGTAGACGAAGCAGAGGATGAAACAAAATCAACAATTGGTCATCCTCACAAACTACAAAAGTGATTTTTTTTTTTTCAATCCAGATTTCTTTAAAAGTATTTGCTTCAAAATCAAGAAAATTTTGTATCTATATATACAACGGTGCAATATCGAGAGCCTGAATGTTGCATCTTACTCTTTCTTAAGTTCTAATTGCTTTTTGTTGGGATTTTTTGGTCATATAAACAACACAAACACTTTAGAATTTATTTCCCCAGCAAACCCAAATACTCTATAATGGGCTTTGTTTGAGAAAAGTGACTTTATCTTTGTTGAGAAATAAAATGAATTCTAAAGCAATAGTGATTTTGTATAAAATTAATTCCTTGAAAGATTGAAGATTTGCTGAGTAAGATTACATTTTTCATTAAGAATAAAGAATTTGTGCTTAAAGAGCATGCAAAGTAAAAGAGGAAAAAAAAAGCACTATGCTACTTTAAAGTTTCAAATTTAAAAAGAAAATCCTTCTTTAAAATGTGTCTAATTATTAGGCAAAATTTACACGACTATTCTCTAGGTAGCAAATCTCTTCATTAAATAAAATTATGGTTTCAGTTGAACCTTAACATATCTGAGATTATGTTGGGTTTCCAAAAATAAAGGCAATATCTTGTTTCCAAACTAATTGAGTTACCAGCAAAAAAACAACAACATTGAACTTTATGGCAACTGTCTTTGACGCTACATTTTTACAATCTATTTACAAATTTAACTTAGGAATCGACTCAGTTTGATTACAAAAGTTGCTTGACTACTATGAACTACCCAATTTCATATTTTGAAGGTTATAGGTATTGTACCACTTTTTGCATCTTTATTCATATCCAAGTGTAAGCCACATTAGATTACTTTTTCAGGAGACAGGTTTGGGATTGTGTCTTTTTCTTTAAAAATCAGTTGCAATTAAAGTTTAATACCATGTGGCTGCAACTCTAATTTTCAATTATTAAAATATTTTAAGATAAAAACGATTATGCTCTACAGTCTTAGACTTAAACATTTGTATACTTTTACCTAAAGTATTGATCTATGAAACACAACAAAAATTATGTAGTAAGCATATTCCATAAGAAATCTTCAATCATTAATAATACATAGAGAGAAGCTTGATAAACTCTGCCAACTTTTAAAGGTGTCTGAGTTCTTAACCCTGGCTCCCACCAGAGCACTGCTGGGCGTCGACAATAAGAGGTGGCTCTCCGCCTCCAGCTCAGCGGAGAGCCCACTATATTTGGGTGACTTGAGGAGGATCTTGAGATGTCAACTTGTTACAGAAAACCTTGTCTTATTCACTTAGGACTCAATATGTCTATGCTAAGAATATCAACCAATGAAAAGGTGCAACTTTTCCGGTCTTGTCTGCTCCATCATACGTATAAGAAAGCCTTTAAGTCAGACCACGAGATGTGAAATCTGGTTTCTTGGTATGTTTGCTTATTACGTGATCTTACTGACCAGTGGAGGGTATCTGTGGGTATTGATACTGTTAATTGTTTGAACCATGAGTCTTTAATTTATTTAATAATTTGAGATGAAGAGCTAAGGGAGCAGTAGAGAAGAAAAAAAGATGTGCTTTTGCTTGATTCTGGGTGAAGGGGAGGTGTAAACAATTTCAAGTTTGTGATCACGCATCTAACATTGGCATTTACTCTCTCTGAGCAATCAGCAGTACAGGATACAGCAGCTCCTCTATCTGATCTGATCAATAAGCGCAAGGTGGGGTGTATGTCATCTCTCCCTCTCTCTCTCTCTCTCTCTGTCTCTCTCTCTCTCTCTCTCTCTCTCTCTCTCTCTCTCTCTCTCTCTCTCTCTCTCTCTCTCTCTCTTCTCTCTCTCTCTCTCTCTCTCTCTCTCTCCTCTCTCTCTCTCTCTGATATGACCAATTGGCTTCAGGATAAAGAGCATCTATTTTCTCTGACCTGACTCTCTCTATCTTTAACAAACTGCCCCTAAGATTTAAGATTTCACACCTTGACTCGAACACCCCACGAGGCACTGCAGACTGGGTATCACTAAGATTCTTAAAATTTGATATAAACTTACCTTTGAGCCGGTGGGCCATCCATGATAATGTTGATCCACAAGATTTGCATGGCATTCAGGGGATTGGGCAAACGCAATATCATTGCTATGGCAACAAGGGACAATGCTGCTATGCTCCTGATAAGAAAAGAAGGAATAGGAATGTTCATATGCAATCACAGACAACTTTGGAAAACTCAAGATTCTCAGGTTACCTTTTTACCTGTATTTTACTGAACTGCAGTTTTGGCTTATGTTTTACATTCTACCTCATGCTAGTATATTGAGTGGGAGCAAAAAATTTTAAAAAGCCTGCAGAACAAGTGTATTTTGGTAAACTTACTGGAAAAGCCTGCAACCCATTGCAGGCTTTCTGTCAGGTACTTCTGCAGGCCTGCTTTTTATACAGATTCCATAAAATCTTAATAAGGAGAAGATCGGAAACCCCAAAGGAACCAATCATTGCACTTTTGCAATCTAAATAATGTTCATGGTAGGCAAAATTCTAGAAAATGTTTTTAATTAATGAGGATTTGAGACCTGATATACTTTTTCTCTTCTTTTAAAAAGGCCACTTTTTATGACAAACCTGTACAAAAAGTATTATTAATGTGAATATATAGGCTTATCGACAATAAATAAATATAAATCTCTCTCTCTCTTTCTCTCCCCATCCCCCTCTCCTTCAACGGTATACATGTAGTAGGCTTTCAGAATGTCCCTCCATTCTGCTCTTTCTCCCTCCTCCTCTTCCTCCATCCTGCTGCTCCTCTTTCTATTCCTCCTGCCTCTGTTTTTGCTCCCTTCTCCTCTTCCTTCCGCCTGCTCTTACTTCCCTCTGTTTCTCCCTCCTGCTCCTTCCCCTGCTCATTCTGCATGTCCTCCTCCTATGTATGTACATCTTCTGCTCCTGCTGCTGTTCCTCCTCTTACTTTAACCCCCTTTTCTGCCTGCGCCTCCTCCTCTTACTCCTTTTCCCTTTCTGCCTCGCCTCACCTGTTCCTCCTCATCCTCCGCCTACTGCTTCCACTCCTCAATTTCCTTGCCCTCCATCTCCTTCTGCTCTTCCTATTGCTCCTCTCCCTGCTCCTGGTTCTCATCTTCCTCCTACTGCTCCTAGCTCCCGTGCTGGTGCTTTATCTCTTTTTCCTCTCGTTCCTCCTGCTCACCTTCCTCCTCTTCCTCCCCCTATTGTTTCTCCTGCTGCTCCTCTGCATTCCTTCTTATATCCCTCTCTCTGTTCCTCCTGCTGTGCCTCCTCTCATCCTCTTGTTCCTACTCTCCTCCTGCTGTACCTCCTCCTCTTCTTGCACATCAATATTGCGCTACTTCATTTTATTCTTTTTATTTTCTTCTGCTTCCTTTTCTTTTTCCTCTTTTTAGCCCCGCCCCCCCCCCCCCCCCCCCCCCCCCCCCCGATAGAATGAACAGAGGATGTCAAGAATGATAAAGACAATCCTTTTGATAAGCCTTGCTTGTCATAAAAAGCTTTTACTGGTACAGAGAAACATATAGATAGCTAGACCGATAGATAGATACGCTTATTACATGACTATTTTTCGCCACTTGCAATATTCGTTTCATCCTCTTTTAGGGTCACTGAGTGAAAAATACCATAGAGTAGTTTACAGTTGAAAAAAAAAAAAACAGCGCCGTTGACCTTGCTTTTTTTCTCTTTATATATCACCGGGTGATTTTCACCCACGAATGTCTTATAATGATACAAATAATGAGTGGCAGTGAAGGTTATACATTCCAAACTGTCCTAAATTTTCTTTTAAATCATGGTTTCATACAAATCACGTACATTAATGTTGAAAAAACTTACGTGCTTAGCTGAAATCTGACAAAGTTTTTGATGTTGTAGAAAATTCCCTTTCCTTCTTCAATTGCAGCTCTAAAAAAATGGAAAAAATGTTTGTGTCATTGACTTTTCAAGATTAAATAAAAAAATGGAAACAATGTTTATGTCATTGACTTTTCAAGATTAAAATAATAAGAGTCACTTTAAGCACTCTAACAAAAAAAAAAGAATTGAATGGCAACTAGCAGTTAAGATAGTTATAGAAATCCTGCAAAAGAAAAGATAAAACAAATTATTTAAAAGTAAACAGCAACTTTTGATGGAAAAACCTTTTCACAATTACAATGAAAAATCCCTATGCAAACCATCCCAATATGTGGGTTTTACCGATTCTGTAGTTAAACAAGTAGTAAAAAAGATATTTCGATGGTAGAAACATGTGAGATACTAATTGTTTATATTCAATAATAGATAATGGAACCGCAAAGATATCAGAACAATGCAAATATATTGTAACTATGCTACTTGCATTATAAAATAAAAAATGTCGTAGCTTTAACAATGTTTTGAAGATCCCTCATTAAGCTGTTATTGATGGCACACATATAGATGCGCTTATCTTTGTAACATTGTTTTGTTACATTGCAAACATAGTCTTGCTAGGCGCCTAGCGCATCACAGCTTCCTGCCCCCTTTTCCTCTCCCCAGTACTATTCAAGTTACGCCGTGTTGTGACGTCACTGAACCCTCTAGTGCTATTAAGAACCTCTTTGATCCTGTTGGAAAATTAATTAAATCATATTCAGTCAAAACACTTTTTATTTTATGGAGAATCTACGTCTTAGTATGAACTAAAAGTTTGATTTTTTAAAACTGTCCTCACAAAACAGTGCTTAGATCATCGTCCACTAGAATCATGTCTGCTGCCTCCTTGGATACATCAGTCCCAGTCTTGCCCATAGAAATTCCAATTTCTGCTGTTTTGAGAGCAACCGCATCATTCACTCCATCTCCTGTCATGGCCACAACATGCTGACGAGCCTGAAGAGCCTGAGGTTACAGAGACAATTATGCCACATTGTTAAATACAATAATCTGTAAAAATAACTTAAACATTTTAAAAAAAAGGTGTTTAGAATTGTACATTTGACCAGGGTTTGGGGGATGCAGTAGCCCTGGGGTAGAACACCGGCTTACGAGCCCTGGCTTTGACCCCTACTGGTTGAGTCGGTGTTAGTTTAATGTGACCGGCTGAGACAAGAGTCATGGTATCCCCGCCCTGTCTCGTGTGTGGCAGCAGATAAAATTGTCAGACGTCAGTCTTTGGGCCCATACACAATATATCCTATATAGTGCTGATGTTGGACGTTAACTCAACTACTTGCACGGTTTATCAATGAAGAAACAGATGATAAATGAGTAATTACAATAAAATATATGCTATTTGTTTGGTTTTTTTGCCCGCTGAATCTTGCACAAACTTTCTCTGGATTTTATCTTTGTTTCATATTTCCTAACCTGCTCTCTTTCAAAACTATGATGTTTTAACCTGCTTTATCATGGGAACTGCAGTTTTCTGATAATGTAATTATGTCTCTATATCATATCTTTAGTAACACAATGATTTCCCCTTGCCGGCATACATTTAATTTTTGTTACCACTAACTTCTTTCACCTATGTAGAGTTTTTCACACAAAGCACTGTTGTAAAAAATGTTGAGATCAAAGGATGTCAAATTTAAGTTTCCTGAAACACAAAATATAAATTAGGAAATTTCCTCAGAAAAGATTGTTGCACTGACCATGAAATGTAAATTGAAGAATATTTACTTTTCTCTTTAATTGCTTAGTTTACCTTGACTATCTTGAGCTTGTGCCTGGGGGTCACTCGATAGAAAATGGCGATGCTCTCTATGCTCTGAGACAAGCGACCAACATCAATAGTCTCCAGTTCACTACCAGACATGGTACGCACCCCTTCAGCATACAGCCCTATTCTGGCAGCTAAGGGAAAACACAGAAAATGTCAATGTTAATTAAGAAAATGCTCAGTTTATTGTGAATTTTTACAACCAAAACCAAAAATGGAAGGCAAAGAGAGAGGAGAAAATCTATTTAAAAACAGAAACATAACCTGGCCTTCTTATGACTGATAAAAGATGAAAATTCAGTAACTAGGTCAGATTCAGTATTATTATTTGCAAGATGTAGTTATAAATTATTCAAGAGATAGACCACCATTCAATTATAAAGGCAACAATAAAAAAGGATTAATATTGACAAAAATAGTGGGTTCTTGATGAATTTTCCTAAAAAAAACAAAAAAGGTTCAAAACTTTTTTCCAACAATGCGTAAATAACATGGGTGGGAGCAAAAAATTTCAAAAAGTTTGCAGAAAGAGTGAATTTTGGTAAACTTACTGGAAAGGCCTATAACCTATCACAGGTTTCCTGTTAGGTACCTTTACTGCACCTCTACAGGCCTGCTTTTTATACAGATTGATTAAAACCAAAATAAAAAGAAATTGGAAACCCTAATTGAACCAACCATTGCTCTTTTGCAATCTAAATAATGATTGTGATAGGCAAAATTCTGGAAAATGTTTTTAATTAATGAGGATTTGAGACCTGACATACTTTGTCTCTTCTTTTTAAGTCTTATTAATGTGAGTATAGGTCTAATTGGTTATAAATAAATATAAATCGACACCTAAAAAACCCATTAAATTCAGTAAGCCAACTATAAACTAAGCCTAGATCTAGATTTGATGTCAAATGTTGGCTAGATTGAGTCATTTTTCTTTTCCTTCAATAGATTGAAACTTATTTGATTTTCAATGCCTTGTATGAATGTATAAAGGACCCATCAATATTCATTCAAATGGTTGATAAATAAGAACCTTCCAAAGTAAATTTTTCTTTTTGTGAAAATACATGCTATTTCTACTTTCGGTTTCTCCATGACTGCGAATGGTGCGTTGAACATAAGGGTTTTAATGAACTACATGTAGATATATATATTTGCGTCCTATGTCAGAAATAATAATGACACAACTCCTAAGTAAAATCACTAAGGAGTAGTCATAAAAAAGATGAGAAAAATTTTCCTCTCAAAAACATGCAAAAATCGGCCATAGTAAAACCATAACCTTATGTGTATCAGAAATACAGAAGTGCCAATAATTGTCTTTCAGTTGCCATGTCACCAACAAAGAACAAAAATATAAGAAAGGCAGGCTTGGATGCAGATTGGTGGCTCCTGCATCCCTACCCCATATTATTGCGAGCATGAAAGGGTCACACTCTAAAATAAATCATTGTTTGCATATGAGTACAACTGGAACATCCCTTTGCACTGACCACAAGCATCAGTGACAGAGAGTCGGGTTATAGACCACAAGAACATGAAGCACAGTGACTGGTTCTTGAGTGAAACTAAATGGCTACCAAAGACACTCATAATTATGTAGCCATACTTGTAATAATTGACGCAACATTCATCAATGCAAAGTTTTGCCTTGTTAATGACACATCAAAAAGTACTTGCATTCGTGAACGCAACCCAGAAAACAAAACAACCTGGACACCCATAAGAAAATGTAATTATCGATTACATTTAAGAAACTAATATTAGTTTAATAGTATTGTATGAGTAATTATAAAATCGTCAGTTCTTAGTCAATTCTACCCCCACCCAGAAAAATAAAAAAATTTTTTTTTTAAGTTACTACCAAGCATTTATGAGAACCCAGCAAGTGGTCTTGTGAAATTTCTATAGGCCGGCATGCCAGCTGTAGCATAATAACAAATGATAGTAAAGAAGATATGAGGGTGCCTATCTGGAGTGTCACAGTCACTTACCGACCGCTTTTGCAGTATCCTCTCCATCTCCTGTGAGCATTTTGACTGACAGCCCCATGCCCATGAGTGTGTGGATGGCCTCTCTGACACCTTCACGGGGAGGGTCCATGATTCCCACAAGACCAATAAACACCAGAGAAGTTGGGCTGTCTCCGTAAGCCATCCCCAAAACTGAGTATGAATATACAATGAAAAAGTGCAGTGTTAAAGGACAGCCATCTGGGGTTAGTGAGGATGCATTCTTTGAAGAATATAACAGGAATGATTTACTCCTGTCCAACAACTTTCTTTAGATAATTACCTTGGTAGACTACAGGTTACAGACTATAAAAAAGGTAAAAAACAAAGCAAATAGCAGCTGAAAAGTTTGAGTTTTTTACTTCAGAGGACCCATAGGCGTAACTTTAATTTACCCTAATAAAAACAACATTAAACTTAAGGGAACTTTAAAAAATATGAACCCACCCCTCAGTCCTCGCAGTCCAAGCATCTGAGCCTGTTCGTTGTAGTAGTGGCACTGCTTTTCGGAAAGTGTGACGGATTGTCCTCTCTCATAGTAATGAGAGCAGTTGTCAAGCACTCGCTCAATTGCTCCTTTCACAAACCACATGTCATTATTCTGATCAGATAAAAAAACATGACAAAATAAAAACAAAAACAAAGATATCAGGACTTCTCTTATGTAACTGATATGATTATGAAGGTTTCCTTATATAATAATCAGATGAGAACCCAGGAAATTTGTAAGGATTGTGGAATGGACAAAGCTGAAAGGGTCATTGATGAATTTACAGTGCTAAAACTCAAAATTATGTTTCTTTGGAATAAGTAAGAAACCATTAGGGATTTTCACTTGTTAATGACTAGATACACCATGCTGTAAAAAACATGTATAGAACGTCATTGTAAACTTTTTGTTTTTGTTTTGTTTACTCGTTTCTGCGTTTGTTTGCAATTTGCAATTTTTTGTTTGGACAATTTTGGTAGTCATGGTGCTTGAATAAGAAAAGTGAACTATATACTTTTAGGTGTATTCACAGGCCATTCTGTTTCTTCAAGTATGCTAAATTTTATCTTTTGATTTTACAATTAACCAAGCATTCTAACAAATTGGTGCAGTGTTTGCTTAAAAAATGTGCCCTCCTCTACCAAATTTCATGTGCAGAGATCTGCACTTTGTAAAAATGTTTATTGAATAAATTTAAGATCGATAATTTACTGAGAGCAGCTTAGAGTGTTTTCTAACAAACCTTGTCATCGATGGGGTGGCATCTGACCATCATCATTTTGGTATCACTAGAGAAAGGCCACTCTTCAACTCTCAGATACTGAGCTCTTACATCTGGCAATTGAAGCTGCAATGAGATTGCAAGATAGGATTTTTTATTTTATTTATACTGAAGTAGATGTTAAGATCAACATTTTCTTTCCTAAATATTAAACAAAAAAGTGGTATGAAAAGAAAGTTGAAACAATGTGGCTGTTAAGTGTCTTATTGGATATTCCAAAACAAATGTTTTTGAATGTGCATTTGTACTTGCATGCTCTTGTGCATCAATAGTATTTCTACTTATGCCATTTATCAATGATACAACTTAAAAATTACACACTATATTCCGATAGCATAAAAAAGCAGCTTTCAAGAAATGTGGATCCACTTAGCAAAATGAAAAATGCATTGAGATTTTGCGGGTTGCAATGTTGTTGATTTCCCTAATTAAATAATTTAAATAACTTTTCAAAACCAGTAGGTAAATAAAACTTTCTAGCAACAATGACAATTTTGCAATCAAAACAAAAAATCTAACTTTCCTTGGAGGAAGCACTTTACCTTCATTGCTGCTCCCAATATCGCACCCTCTGTTGGAGAACCCATGAGACCTTGTTGAGTCAGTTCCGCATTGTTGCACACAAGTCCAACCTTTGGAGGAAGAATAAAACTGATTTGTCAGTTTTTTTTAAGTTATAAATATCCAGGTGAAAATAAAATTTAAAAAATCCCTTTTAAACATAAAAACTGAAGGGAGGCTTGTTCTAACTTAATCTAAGCAGATTTTTCCATTCAGATACTTAACCCTCAACATAATGTTATGATTGTACCTTGGTCCCTCTCGAAGGGCCCCCACTTTATGAATAAATTCTGCAACGTATACAGTTTCAAATTTCGAAAGAAAAACTACCACTGCATTCCATGGCGTTGAATTTTCCCCCAAATCCTACATTATATTGCAGGCAGCAGGCCACAACAGTCAAACGACCCTGTGAGCTTAGATGTTGCGGCAGCTCACACACGCGTCAATCAATTAGTGATCTAACAGGTGCCCCATGTGAGCTGTGCATGTCAGACAATGTTACGGCAGAAATTAATAACATAACGTTTTTTGTACCTCACTGAAGTCTATAAACAACTCACATCATACAAAGTTAAAAGAACAAAGGAACGCACACACGGTTTTGGAAAAAGCATCTGCCCTAAGAACAAAATATAATGAACTTAACGATGCCTTCAAGCAGGTTCTGCAAGCAATTTCGCACTCAAAGACCATAGCACCAGAATCTAATCCACACATTCAAACAACACATTTTAGAATCAAACTGTATCCCATGGATACAGAAATACATATATGAATATGGTTTTGCATTTCATGGCGAACATGGAGGAGAACAAATTCAGTCATCTGTAGCCAAACTAGAGAGGAGAGGAGTTGCAGTTGGTAATCTTGAATTTAAAGTAATTCTACAACCCCAATACCTTTAAACGTCTTCTGAACTTTTAACTCATGTCCCACCCACAAAAAAGCGCAAGGCGAAACAAACAAAGAAATAAAAATTGACGGTACCATTAATCACAGAGACAAACAAAATTGAGAGACTTAGAACACATGTATAACAGATATACCATCTATCTTACTGACTTAAGATATGCAGTTTATGTATAATTCGCTTGGCTTACTGACACAGATAGAAATGATTCAAAGTACATCTCCATTCATTGCAGTCCCATTGCAGCAAATTTATCCAGCCTTGAACCTATTATATTACCTGGATTATAAACGCCCATTGCCTGAAAATGAATGACTGACCTCTACTGTCACAAGGTGAGACTACTATTCAAAACTAACTTTACAGGTCCCACTAATTTTTATTCTGAAGAATTGATCGGTTATGTGTGTTTCATGTCGTTAAAATGTACAGCCACAACATCAAAAAATGTTTCCAACCCCTGAACTTTGCCGTATAACTTGAATGGATTTAAAACAAATTATTTCCTTTGTAAACCCAAAACACTGCTCCAGTAATCAACAATAAGGAAGCATGCCAAAATACACTTTATTTATACCCACCCATTAATTTAAGTCAGCCTGACAGTAATTTTTTATCCCATTCCTGTCATATAATTATACAATATCAAGGTTGGTAGACCTTTTCGACAAGTAATTTTAGAATTTATTGACATGTCCAGTGCTATTAAATATTGCTTTTGCTATGATACTCTCCTTAGATATCAGTAAATTTTACTTAATATCCACCCGTTTTATAACAAAATGAAAAAAATTGTCACTCCTTTATACAAGTGAAAATTACAATAAAATAAAACAAATAAGCTTTCAAAAGCCTATCACTTTTCTACATCTCGTACTTCACAATCATCCTGCTATAGTGCTAAATCTATGCTATTGCAGAAAGCTGGCGACGATACTCTAGATTTATGTTGTTTCGATTAGTTACATGTTTATTTAATCACATAAGAGCGCATGAAAGATAACTGTTGTGTTGATAAAGTAAGTTCACAAGTTTCAATTCCGAACTAGAACTAGATTCTAGATCTTCTTCTATCCATTGTTAAAAAGTTAAGATGGACAGATCGCCAAGTTTGGTGTTGTTTAGACGAATCAACAAAACATGATGGGATAAAAATTGTGGATCCGCCCGATAGAGTACTGATAGTAAACAGTTTATGTTCTAAAAGAAAGAAATATGTACAGATAAAATATTCACATCCCTTCTGATTTTCTAATGCGCACATCTCAGGTTGTAGTAGTTCATTGAAAAAATCGTAGCCCTGAGGCAAAATTTAAGTTAACTTTTGCAATAAATGGCAATGGTATCTTGAAGGTCGCATCAAGAAAGGCAAATAGCGCTATCATTTATAAAATTCAATGAAAAATCCTGTTGATTGGAAGAAGTAGCGAGGTTTAAATAAATCAGGATTGTAAGTAAAACAAATTTACCGGTACATACATTCCGTTTTAAATTGAAAGTACTTATTGTAATGGCTGCTATCAACGTTTGCGGTTTCTATTTTCCGTAGTTTTCATTTCTTTACGGGGCAAACCACGGCATACACAACAACTGCAGAGAGGACTTAACAATATCATTGCTGCCGCGAAAATCCACTGGTGCGTGGAAAACTGTGAACCCTGAATGTATCACTCTGTATTTAAAAAATCAAGGATGTCAAGTTAAGGTGCAGGTTCTATTGGGCTGTATCTCCAATATTTAAATAAGTAGAGGTCCCATTTTTGTTTGTGTGTTTGCTTCCGATCCATATCAACTACTTTCATTGTTCTTCTATTCGTTTTTAGCCACCCAAAAAATGTCCGTTCAATTATTAAATTAGGTAACATTCTAGCGCGCAGCTCAAAAAGGGGATTCCCCTTCAGTTGAACTTGTGACCCGATCAGGTTACCTGCAAGCATGCAAACTAAAGGACTGCGCCTTAACTGCCAAGGGGCCTGGGCTAACTAAAGTATCGCTGATGCGACATCGTGATTCATAAGAGGTCCATTAATGGATTAATCGGACAACTTATCTATGATCGGAACATGGAATTTTCAAAATAGTCTTTAAAAAGATACTTTCTGTTCACTTGATAAATTAAAAATATACAGCATTGTAAGATTCACCTCAATGACTTTTTTGAAGGATCTCATGGCTTCATCATGGTCAGAGGTACTTGAAATAATGTTCACTTGGCCCATGGAATCATATCCTACACCTGTCAACTGAAAGAAAGACAAAAACACAATAAGGTATGTCTTCTATCCCTTTGTGGTTGTTTTTTCCTTCTTTGTTTTCTTTGACACAACTTCGTTGTGCATGAAAAAAAAAAGCAAGCCCTCAAACTGTTTCATTTTAAACCCTCTCTTTGTAATTTGAGATAACTTCACTACTGCAAACATTAAATTTTTTGCACTATGCTTTGCCAGTTCTATTTTCTTGAAGATGAATAAAACAACAAACTATTATGCATTTGCCTTCTCTTGGTTTAAAATGGTTTGAATGTTTAAATACTCCTCTATTCATGTTCCTTGAGGAAAACAGTAAAGTGTGAAGACTTTTTGTTGAAAAAATTCTCCAGAAAAAGCTCCAATAAATACAAATGACTTTTTCAATTGGCTTTTATTTCATTTGTGGTCGTAATTTTTCTTTATAATTGATCTTCTAAATTAGTAAAATGAAAGAAAAGAAAGAGAACAATTGAAATGGGCTGAAAAGGAGAAAGGCAAAGAGGAAGAAGCAGGTAATTATTGCCATAAATGCTGAGCCCTCAAAGAACATAGACCACACAGAGTGAGGTGAAACAAAACAACAACAAAATAAGGAAAATCAGCTTTACCTCTGCATGATGATAGTCTGATGTTATAATTTGAGTGACAGTCATCTCATTCTTGGTAAGGGTGCCTGTCTTATCACAGCAGATAACATCTGTACAGCCTGCATGAACATTAAGGGATTTACTTGAAATGTCAGGAATAAAGAACCTGCTTATCTGCTTATAAAACAAAACAAATGTTAATTAGATTACTTTACTTTTACTTTTTCGATCCAGCAGCCACTTGAGCCTGCGCCCTTCGACTTATGATAATTAGATAAAAGCAGATATGTCTACATACATGGCCTGAGGAAGCAATTAAAAAATTTGAAAAAAGGAAAACTGAGATATATAAATGGGCATTATACCCTACATTTGTGTCCATAGTTCTTAAAAATCTTGGACAGCTATTTAATATTTTTTGTAAACAAAATTACTAACAGCATCCAATGTAACATGAACTTGGGCTAATTTTGATTCCACATGAATTCAATAGAGCCATGTCACAATCTCACCTAAAGTTTCAACAACCGGCAATTTTTTCACAATGGCTTTCCGCTTGGCCATTTTCATAACACCGATGGCAAGAGTGACAGTCACCACAATAGGTAAACCCTCTGGTATGGCAGCCACCGCCAAACTGATGACAAAATAAGAATTACAAAAATGAAACAATGGAGGTAATAAAAAAAAAGTTTTCTTTTCCCTGTTCAATATTGCATCAAATCTTGTTCTCAACGCAAATGCATAAAAGATTAAAAAAAAACAGGAGGATTGTAGCAATTATTTTGAAGCACTCACAGAAGGCTGCAGTCACCTAACTGTTTCTTTTTTTTAAGCACATTTTTTTCAGAGAAATTGTTCCCCACACTAAAATTGATAAGAAATAAAATCTTTTATAATAAATAGGCCAAGTTATATATTTTTTTGAAAGTTGAAATTAGAAAAAAAGTAGAGGATCACCTGACACCAATGGTAAACATATCTAGTATCTTCCTGCCCTGTATCCAGCCTATGATGACAATGATGCCAATCACAAGAAAGGAATAAAAAGACAACTGCTTGCCAAGGGTATCCATACTCTTCTGTAGAGGAGTTTTAGGTGCCTGTAAGGATAAAGGACAAACTCTATTGGAGTGAGAGTAAAAAATATAGAGGCATAATATTTTGTGTTAGAAGGTGAATCAGTAAAATTATAAAGCTCTGGAATCATATTAAAGGAGAAGAAAATCAAACCAAATGAATGTAATGAAAACAATCTTACAATGATGATATAATATGTTAAATGTTACAAGTCAGTAAACTCACCTCCTCTGCTTGCATCATTTTGAAGATCTCTCCGAATTCTGAGTCTTGTCCTGTTCCTATCACTATACCCTATTGGGATTTACATGTGGTATAAAAATAATTAGTGCAGTATATTAAACAGTTTAATACAGTTACTGTCATTTTCTAAGTTTTTTTTAGATTTTTCTCATAAAAAAAAAATGTAAGTAATAAGAGTTTGGTAACAACAGTTAATCAGTTAAAAACAAGAGTGTACGGAAGCTTAAGACTTATTATTTAAAAAAACAACATTTTATTGTGTAAAATGTGCACCAATAATATTATTCAGGGATCTAGAATGCTTTGATATGTTTAAAATTTAATTTCATATCAACTAAGCATTACATTTTCATGCACGTTTATGTAACGGTAGTTGTGTCATTTTCTAAAAAAAAAATTGTTACATTATTTTATTTCAAGATAAGATAAGATAAGATAAGATAATTTTATTTGTCCCTCATTGGGAAAATCGATTTGGACATGTTAAAAGTATTTTACACACAGTAATAATAATAAAAATAAACATTTTACATTACATAATATGAGTGATGGCTCACATACATATACACACACACACGCACACAGTTACAAGCTCGCATTAACACATTCGTTTCATGTTGAGCTCCTCATTTGCCGTGAGCCTGATGGCACAAATGAATTATTGTAGCGGTCGGTTCTAGCTTTAGGTTGAATTGTGCGACCGCTGCGTGTGGAAAACATAAACTCCTGATTTAGTGGATGGTCGATATCTTTAGTTACATCTAGACATTTTTTCAAAAGTGGCCTCTTATAAAGATCAGTGAAAAGTGGTGGGTCCAGTTTCATTATTTTACCCGCTCTTTTAATCAAACTATCTATTCTATTTTTATCTTTTGAAAGAGCTGAACCTCCCCAACAAGTGATGCCAAAACAAATAATGCTTTCTATGGTTGCATTGTAGAATAAAGCCATTATAGTCTTATTAACATTAAAGGAATTGAGTTTTCTTAAAAAATACAGCCTTTGGTTTACCTTTTTACATAAATGATCAATGTGAACATTCCAGTTTAATTTGGAATCTATTGTCAAGCCTAAATATTTGTAGCTGTCGACAATTGTAACAGTCCTGTCTTCAATCGAGAGAGGAATCACTATATCTTTCTTTATCCTAAAATCAAAAATAATTTCTTTTGTCTTATCTACATTGAGTGTCAGAAAGTTATCTTTGCACCAGTCATGGAAGTTTTTTACCTCGGCTTTATAACCGTCCTCTGAGGTGCTTAAAAGGCCTTGTAGAGTTGTGTCGTCGGCAAATTTAATAAGACGAGTGTTTACATCAGTGGCCCTATAATCATTAGTATAGATAGAATATAAAATTGGAGATAAAACACAACCTTGAGGAGCACCCGTGTTGGTTACTATCTTTTTGGAGTATGTTTCATTGATATTTACAAACTGGGGTCTGTTTGTGAGGAACTCTAATAGCCACAGAATAATACTGGTGTTAATTTTTAAAGTTATTAATTTTTCCACTAATAAATGGGCTTGGATGGTGTTAAAAGCGGATGAAAAGTCTATGAAGAGAACTCTTGCATATGCTTTAGGGGTTTCAAGATGTTTCAAGATGTTATTGGTAAAAACTAACAAAGCATCCTCTACACTTCTATTTTTCTTGTATGCGAACTGCATAGGGTCTAATTTGTTTCCACAGTCGGAGAGAAGATGTCTTAAGATTATTCTTTCAAAACATTTAAAAACAATAGATGTTAGAGCTTCAATTTATCAAATGGAATATTTTACTTAAATCCCTTAACTAGATATTACATGGCAGAATAAATAAATAAACCTTGCATTCATTATTCCATATTTTCAAAAAGTTCTTAATCCCTAACTGAACAAAAAATTAAGCTTTAAGTTGAAAGCTTTGGTGAATTGGGACTTGCAAAATATGCTAATTTAGTAAAATTATATTCTTATCAACCTCTTGCAGGAGTTCATTATTTTGTTTTATGATTTCTGGAACTCAAATTTTATTTCAACCTATCTTACGAGCATATTTGAAACTTCACAGTAAACTGATATAAAGACTATAAACTCTAATAAGCACAAACTAGAAGGTGACAAAACTTCTCACTTTTCCTTTGCCACAGCGAACCAGAGTTCCCATAAAGGCAACATTTCTTCGTTCACTGAGGTCATTGCTACTTGAGACTTGTAGAGCTTCCACATATTTGCCAACAGGCTCTATCTCTCCCGTGAAGCTTGACTCATCTATAGATAGTCCTGAGGCCTGGACGTTAAAAAATATTAATGAATCACACAAAGGAAAAAAAAAAGATTACTACAGCTAATAAAATAATGTAAATAATACAAATAAATTGGGGCTAAGATTCTTGAATGATTTTTCACAAAATAATAATAATAATAATAATAATAATATATTGCATTTATATAGCCCACTTCCATGAACAATCATGCTCAATGCGCTTAACAATTTCCATTATCACATGTACAAAAGAAGAAAAATCATATAATGTTGACACAATACAATATTACATTCAAAAGCCACAATTAATCATTATAGGTATTTATAACTTTCACCGGTTCAATTTCAATTGTCAAAAAGGTAGAACTTAAGCATGCGTTTGAAAATTTCCGAGGAAGGTGCTTCCCTAATGTTATTGGGAAGGTTGTTCCACACTTTGGGACCGAGATGATAAAAAGATCGTTGACCTGTTGATTTATGGTTTCTATTTGGTACAAGAAGGATGGTTTTATCAGCTGAAGATCTAAGCTGCCTAGCAGGTACATACATCTTAAGACAGTCAGACATATATATTTAGAGGCATTTATAGCAAATTATGCACAACTTGTACATTATCCTTTTTTTAACAGGCAGCCAATGTAAATGGTGAAGAATAGGACTAATGTGATCACGTTTTTTCATTCTCACAATAAGCCTTGCTGTCCTATTTTGAACCATTTGCAATCGATTAATAGTGTCGTTGGGGAGAGATGCCAGTAAAACGTTACAGTAATCAAGTTTGGACAATATCAAAGATGTAACAAGGGTCTTGGTCACATTCTCATTTAAACAGGTTCGTATGCTTGCAATTTTCCTAATTTGAAAATATAACTTTTTACATATAATAATAATAATATATTGCATTTATATAGCGCACTTCCATGAACAATCATGCTCAATGCGCTTAACAATTTCCATTATCACATGTACAAAAGAAGAAAAATCATATAATGTTGACACAATACAATATTACATTCAAAAGCCACAAAAAATCATTATAGGTATTTACAACTTTCACCGGTTCAATTTCAAATGTCAAAAAGGTAGAACTTAAGCATGCGTTTGAAAATTTCCGAGGAAGGTGCTTCCCTAATGTTATTGGGAAGGTTGTTCCACACTTTGGGACCGAGATGATAAAAAGATCGTTGACCTGTTGATTTATGGTTTCTATTTGGTACAAGAAGGATGGTTTTATCAGCTGAAGATCTAAGCTGCCCAGCAGGTACATACATCTTAAGACAGTCAGACATATATATTGATGCATTTATAGCAAATTATGCACAACTTGTACATTATCCTTTTTTTAACAGGCAGCCAATGTAAATGGTGAAGAATAGGACTAATGTGCTCACGTTTTTTCATTCTCACAATAAGCCTTGCTGCGCTATTTTGAACCATTTGCAATCGATTAATAGTGTCGTTGGGGAGAGATGCCAGTAAAACGTTACAGTAGTCAAGCTTGGACAAAATCAAAGATGAAACAAGGGTCTTTGTCACATTCTCATTTAAATAGGTTCGTACGCTTGCAATTTTCCTAATTTGAAAATATAACTTTTTACATAGGTCAGTAACATATGATGACATTGACATATTTTGATCAAAAAGAACACCTAGATTTTTTACTCTCTTCTTGCTATTTATCATATGCCCATTGATATTGATAGTTGTATGAGGCATATTCGCAGCTTTATTTCCAATCAGTATAATTTCAGTTTTGTCATCGTTGAGTTTTAGTCTATTGCTAGTCATCCAAAGTTTTACATTATAAACACAGTCAGATGTTTTAGTGACTAAAAACTGTAAATCATCAGTTTTGCATGCTTCATATAACTGAGTATCATCAGCATAGAGATGGAATCTTAGAGAGTGTTCTCGTATTATGTTAATTAGAGGCTGAGTGTACAGAGTAAAAAGTACCGGTCCAAAGACAGAGCCTTGTTAGGGTTCCTGGAAGTGGATTCCTGATAATATTATCAAAACATGCACAGGTTTAACAAAAGCTGATTTACAATATTTATTTTCTTTGGATAAGCAATGAGCAAGAAAGACTTCACATAACATAAACCCGTGTTGATTTAACTGTGCATTTGTCAAGAGAAAACCTAGACAGCTGATCAAATCTATATTTTTTAATGTAGTTCCCATCAGATAAAAAAGCCTCTGACAATGATCCAAGCTCTAAAACTTGACTAGAAAGGATATGCCACTGCCATCAAGTCCCCTTCAAAAAACCGTTCCGAACTCTAGCATAGGCCCAGATTCAGCATATCTTGTAATTTCCTAAAGATTAAACATGGTGATAAAACATATTACATAATGGAGAAAATAAAAAGATGAGCTGTCATGCCTTAAACAACTCTAAATCCATGTTATTTGAATTTTCTTCCCCTTATGTGCTTCACAAGGCAGCTGTAAAACGTTTTCTGATAAACCTGTCAAAGTCACCTGACATCAAAGATTGATATTGAGAAAATAACATCTTGAGTTCAGTTCTCAAAAAAATCCTGCATAAAGACAGGGGCACCAGTTGAGATACATACCTCCAGTTTACCTGGCCAGAGTGGCAACAGCTGCTCGTGCTTTCAAAAAAAACAGTGGCGGTTTCATTGCACTATTCAACTTTTAAAAAGTAAAATCAATATCTGCTTGCTTACAGAACATACGTAAGGATGCTTACATTAAAAGATAAAATAATTTTCTGCAACAAAGCCATTGAAATAAAAATAAATAAATAAATAATAATATAATAATAATAATAATAATAATAATAATAATAATAATAATAATAATAATAATAATAATAATAATAATAATGGTCTAATGTTCCTTACTTATTTGCGATACTTCTATTACTTATACAAGAGCTTTTTATCCTTTTCAAAGTACTGAAATATTTCTCTGCCTCTGACGATGATACCGGTGTTGCAATAAAAATTTCAAGTAACTTTCAAATGTCTGGAAATGTATCCACCAAATTTGATTGTTTCATAAATTATATGAAAAAGTTGTTAAAATCTTTCATGTCTGAAAAAGGTGAATATGTGTGAGGGGGAGGGTACTCCGGCTGAACGAGAAATCCTAATCTTACAAAGTCTGGTTAAACATTGGGGGTTGGGTGGGGGAGTCTTGGATAGACAACAGGCCTTATTTTATCAGATGCCTGAAAATGACACCACCTTGGCCCACCCCACTGTGGCCTGCCTCACAGACGCAATCTTCAGACATAGGCCTAGTGTATTGCCTGTTTGCACTTATGGCAAAGTAATTATTATTTCACTTTGCACTTATGCTAAAGTAACTATTAATTCATATCTGGTTTTAAACTTTTAGATTAAAAACAACCAATATAATGATTTTATTATTAATAGAGAGCATATATGTGCATATTGACATAAAATTGACTACCAAACAGTAGCTAGAATCGATATAGACACCCACAGTTATTATTTCAAGAAATATAAAAGAAATATTTAAAAAATTAGCCACACCGGGCTTGCCCCACTTGGCTCATGAAGACAGGGAAATCATAAGGGTCAAATTCCAATTTTTGTATTAGAAACACTACGCGGATATTGAGCAAATTCACATTAGCCCACCTAGGTAAAAGGGGGCTCTACTCGGCACTGCTACACATTGATCTTTTAAACCACCCTTTACTTTTAATCAACCTTTTTATGCACAATTTGTAAGCTTTTACCAATCAAGAGAGATACAGAAGTCACTGATGTTACTAGTATAATGTATTAACTTAGGACATCATGGAAAAAATATAGCCATTACCGTGCTGACGTGACGTATAAACAAACTCACTCGTCACTCGCAATGTTAGAACTTGGGAAACAATATACTGCTGCTAGAGCTGTCACAAGCCCCGCGCAGACGAGCACTAATGTAAACCTTGTCATGCCTGGAAAAAGCGGTCTATGATCTATGTTTTAATCTCTTTTAAGTTTAGATTCTGGAGGTTATATTTATCATTGGTTTTATATCTATAATTATTTACATTGCCGCGCTTGGTACCAGGAAAATTAGGGATTACTACAGAACCTTGAATACTGCTCTTTCTGGGCAATCATATGAAAGTAGAAATGTGAATGCTGAGGATACTTAATTAGATGTCCAGCACTTTCAGTACAGGCTATAAAAAAAAATAGTGCTGAGCATGAACAATAGAGAAGTCAGGTCTTTTGTGATTTAATGACCACAGCAAAACAAAATTTGATATGATACTGGTGCATCAGTCATACAATAGGAAATATTTATTTCGTTAACACTATAGTTTGAGAGAAAATATTTTGGGTAGCTAACCTCAAACAAGCGAACATCTGCAGGAACCCTGTCTCCAACACTGATGCTAACAATGTCTCCTGGTACTAGGTCTTCAGCAAGAAATGTTGTTAGCTGATTATCTCGAATGCTATGAAAGAGATAACAGAATCTGAATTAAAATTGTGTTTTTTTTCTTTTTTTATCAAATACATATATGATAGATTGCAGAAAAATATTTAAAGAGTTACATGACAAAGTCTTGATCGATGGCTTTTAAATTGATCCAAGATAGAATAAAACACCCTTACAAAAGAAATGTTTTTGATTAACATGAAAAAAGTGCAATGATATATGATAATATATCGAACAATCTTAGGGCTAAATCAAAGAAAATGGATGCTTGAGATTGTTGACAAATTTTTTTTGAGATTACAAATGTACAACTACAAGGCTGTATATTTTCCTTACCAATGACACTTGGGAGGCACCAGTTTTGTTAGAGCTTCTAATGACTTTTCTGATCTGTATTCCTAGGATTTAAAAAATTAAAATTTAAGAATTCTAAGTACTTGTTAAGTTTACGTGCGAAAAAGGCAATGACAAACATAATATAAAAAGATAACCAGAGTAAAGTTTGTTGTTGATGAATTTCTATCTTTTTCCATACATTTTAATGTAATCATTGTATCAAAACAGATAGCAGATAATTAACTTTAAAACCAAAAGAGTATTAGATAAATCCCTTGTAAAACTATGGGTGTTTAAAAAATCCGCTTTTAGGCACATTTGGTCACATAATCTAAGAAGTTCACAAAGTAAAAATCATAACCTACCTGAATAAAAGCAACTGTGACAACAATGATGATGGCCTAGAAAGATAAAACAAAATTAACTATAATCCAAAGTAAAATTAAAAGAATACAAAAAGAAGAAAAGTTTTAGTCGCTACAACTCTAAGGTGTATTCTTTAAATGATGGAGAAAGAATGAACAAGTTGTTATACAAGAGAGTTGTTTTTCATTTTTTGTCGACTAGGCTAGTTCAAAATTTAAAACAAACACAGATTCAATAACAAGGGGAATGGTACATTTTATTTTCAATTCACTTTACTTACCATTGTTATACTGATGGCATCATCAAACTGTTTCATGAACAAACTGATTCCAGCTGATGCCAGTAACAACATGATAAGAGGGTTTTTGAACTAGAAACAAAAGAGAAACAGAATATTTTTTATTGCATAGCTTCCTCTCTATAGTATCTCAAGTCAAATATATCAGTTTATAATTAATATCAATTCTTGCTAAGATAATTGAGACAACAAAATACAGTGGACCTAGGATATAGTGAAGTCAGTGGGCCAGCTCCCAAACTGTGTTAAGTCCGAGGTTTCGTTACAGGCAAGGTCGTAATAAACACAAACTTCACTCTCTAGGAGTTAAAATTATAATGGTTTTCATTTTTTTGCTGTCTTTCTCATTAGTGAGATTTTAAAACAGCTTTTCTGTTTCCCACAGTGATTTTACCTCCTTCAATAGCTAAGATTTGGTTTCAAACAAAACAATACAAAAAAAAAAAACATTTATCCATGTTCGATGAATAAGAAATGGTGTTAATTTTTAGTTTGAGTAAACATTTTCAAAAGATGCGGATGCTGCTTAAGCATGCAAAACTGGGAGTAGACTTAGATGATAAAATATCTTTGACCATTGGTACTTTATACTTTATACTTCCATTTAATTTGCCAAAGAAATCTACAGACATACATGTCTTAGTTTTTTCAACCGCACACTCATCAATCATGAGCACTACCAAACTGAAAATGAACCCAAGTAACTGCGCAATTCCATCATTCATCAAAATAAATGTACCAAGATCTGATAATGAGCCTTTTTTGGCTTATATGTTTGTGTGTGTTGATCTGACAAGTAACATTAACAAACATTTAAAAGTGTCTGCGCGGTACAGCGGCACACATGCTATGTACATACATAGAAATAGGTATGAGAGAAACCATGCACAGCAGAACATTTTATTTCAACCCCTCTCTCTCTCTTCTCTCTCCCTCCCGCCCCCCCCCCCCCCCCCCCCCCTCTCCTGCCCGAACACGAGCGGCGAACCCACCTTTCCCCCCCCCCCCTTCTTCTACTGTTGTAAGTACAGGCACTCCGTGAGAATACATCTACAAGAAAGTTTGTTTTCCTAATTTTAGGAATCGTGATGCATTACAAAACTAGATCTACACTTAGAACAGGGAGGGAGGGAGGGAGGGAGGGGGAGAGAGAGAGAGAGAGAGAGAGAGAGAGAGAGAGAGAGACAGACAGACAAGCAAAGAGAGACAGAAGAAAGAAACTGCCCTTTTTTTTACCTCTTTTGTGAACTTAAATTTAGCTTTCGATGTCATGAACATTGAAAATTGAAATCTGATTTACATCTAAGTGAAAATTTTAAAAAACCTGTAATGTTTGCATGTCAAGGCTGTGCCAAGACTGAGGTGAAATAACACGAAACACACACAGACTCACTCAAAGACACAGTTGACACAGAGACAGCGATTCTGTGCATGTAGGGAGAGAGGAGGTGTGGGAGGAACCAATCACTATGACCATTCATTACCCCTCCCCCTCCTTACATATTCGAAAACCACACGCACATTTTCTCAAAGCTTTTCTTTATAATCTCTATCACTCTCACGTCTCAGGAATCAAGAGTAGTGATGCAACACTTAGTCCTGTCAGGCAGTCTCGCCACACTCGATTTTATGTATAACTATAATCTCTCTTTCTCGTTCCTTGATTTTCTATAAACTTCTTCCTATCTCTTTTCCCCCGCCCCCTCCCGAATCTTTCTGTGTGTGTCTGTCTCTCTCTCTCTCTGAATGTTTTACCTTCTCTTATGACATTTTTGGGGTTTTCCCCATCTTCTACGGTTCTAGTTCTAAACATTCTCTCCCAAGTGCCTATTTAGGATTTAATTTTGACGACGTTTTGTTTATTGTCATCGTTAAAACAAACTGCTTTCAGTGCCACCATTTCTTGTCTTGTGTATCAAATCTAGTAAGCTAAAATTAAATTCTATCATTTCTACTTTTTATTGCTAATTCAAATGAATTTCAATAAAGTCCACACTGTGTACAGTTACGTTTCTAGAGCGAGAGAGACATACAGACAGACACAAAGACAGAGAGAGAGAGACAGAGGCGCACATGGCTATATCGGGCAGCACAACGAAAGCTGGGAGCATGGCCTGTCCTCACCTACCAGACAGCATTGGCAAAAGAGTTAAAACAATAATTTTACATCTCCCTCCCTTAGACACCTGTGCTGGCTAACTCTGTCTCTTTGCGCAAGCTTTCCTGCTGAAGGGAGTGACGGCCCAGAACCTTAATCATCTGATCACTCAATATGCACACATACACAACCACACCCAGTCAATTTTTGCATGATGGGTATGCTCGTTTATGATCTCTCTACAAATTTGACGCGAACTTGACCAGAACATGTGTACTTCGCCACGCCCAATTTTTATATAGCTCTCAACCACTACCCGAGCCCAGTACTTCATACTTCGTTACGTCCGAGGTTTTCGTTAAATCTCTTTGTTAGGCCTAAGTCCTTTATATAAGGGGAACAACTGTCTCCCTAAGTCTTCGTTACGGCCAAGGTTTTGTTGATTCCGATGTTGCTATACGCTAGGTCCACTGTACTAGGAAATTGGTTACAAATCAATCATTCTCAAAAATTAAAAACATTCACAAAGAGATCTTTTAAGATTGAAAAACAGTTTAAAGCTATACGATATCATCATTTTCTAATGAATACTTCAACCATTACAATTTTTTGAATGACAAGTAGCCAAGATCTTCAGACATGAAGTCACAAAGACATGGATAAGAAAAAAATCACCTGATCGAGGTATTTCTTCCATAATGGATCCTCTACCGAAATCTCAAAATTATTAGGTCCATGAACTTTGCGTCTTCTGAGAGCTTCTGCAGAGGTGAGACCAGCAGCTGTATCTGTCCGTAACTGGTCTACAACCTCGTTGACTGTCATGCCCACTGCGGCATTTGATCTCAGCAATGACATCATGACCACAGGGCTGACAACTTGAGACAGTTGATCACTGGCTATAGAATGCATGAGTCAAACGATAATTATCCAATTTGAAGTTTCTTTAAAAGCTGTCTCACACGTTGCGCCTTTAAGTTACAGTGCATATAGTTTAGTAGAATTTATTGACAGAGATTTAGAAAGAAGATAAATGAATAAAATTTTCACACAAATAAAAATTTAGGCATTTACTAGACATTTAAACTTTCACAAAAAGAGTGTAGGTGATGAATTGAATGGTCAAATTCTAGCCAGTGGATTGTCATGTGCCAAGAACCCCTAACAGCAATTACTATTAGAAAATTAAATATATAACTTTTTAGGTAAGCTTGTAGTTCTTTTAAGAAGGAAACTTGTCTTATCCACAAAGTATTTGGTGTTTGCTCTGCAAATTAGCCTTTTTTGGAACCTAATTTACATCATCATCTGTAAAAAGTAAGTCAATCAACTATTTATATATCAATATTTAGCAACATTCTCATTTTAGTGTTCAGTATTAACATCTAACATAAGTACCACGCTTCTAGCAAATAGAAAATTCAGCGGTAAGTTATTCAAATAACTTTTGCTATTACATTGATTCCCTCTTAGTCTTACTAGATCTAGTCTAAGTTTGATGTCAAAGCTAAACAGAGCCACTGATTTAGCTAGATGTAGAATCTTTAGTCCAAAATAGATGTTGAACCTTAAGGTCTCAAGAGATGTACCTTTTTCAGACAAAATGTCTTTAAAACTAAATTAATGATTCTCAGGCCTTAGAATTCGTTTTTTTTTTTTTTCAGATATAGACCTAGACCTAGATCTTGAGTCTATCTGTAATTAAGAAATCAGATCGCGACGAATTATATTCTAACCTAACCAACGGTTTGGATCACAATATTATCGTGCTGATCAATATTAAATCTAAAATCTAGATCTTTTAGATCACAATATTATCTACCATGCTCATTGAACTTAAATCTAAAATCTAGACTCTAGATCACAACAGCATCTAGACTATCGTGCCGATCAAACTTAAATCTATCTCTTTTAGATCACAATGTTATCTATCGTGCCGATTGAACTTAAATCTACAATCTATATCCCGACATAGCAACAGGATATTGAAACAATAGATCTTTATTATCTAGGTATTATAGGTTAGGCCCTAAGTTAGTCTGTTAGATCTAGATAATATAATCTAGATCTTACAACGTCCAAATCTAATCTATACTTTACAAATACAGGTCTAGTCCAGTCTGGATATAATAGGGCCTAACAAGAAACCTTGTTACTTTTCTGATGCACAGTTGAGATACTCTTTCTTCCCTAATCCGTGACTGCTTCCCAATGTTTGTAGGAGGCAGGAAGAGTACTGTACTCACAGTAGGCTACCAAACTGGGCACTGGGCAGTGAGTGTGTGTTGGCAATGCTAACATCTTATTGCTCCTTCTATCTGAGAAGAGCGATACCAACATAGAATGAAAGCGATGACAATTATTGAGATAGTTGTGAATAAAATAATTGCAGCATGTGTGCGACCGCATTATGGCCAAAAGTTCTTTAATTGGGTAACGGGATATATAAATATTCCAACTTAGTCTACATCTGTACGTGTCAGCTTCTTACACTTGTAAGTAAGGACACAGTAGTATTATTTATATCACGAGAGATAGGGAAAGAAAGGGGTGGAGTGAGAGAGAGAGAGAGAGAGAGAGAGAGAGAGAGAGAGAAATGATATAAATTATGTTTATCTCTATTTGTAAGGTGATTTGAAATATCAAGTTGATGTTGATGATGTTGCTGTTTCTGTTATTGTTGTTGTTGTTATTGTTGTTGCTGATGTTGTTGCTGTTGTAATTGTTGTTGTTGCTCTTGTTGTTGTTGCTGTTGTTGTAATTGTATGTCAGGTTTTGAATACACATTCACTTTCTCAAAATACGAAAAGCGTCGACTAAGAATATCACGATTGCATCGGGGCTGCGATAATTACCGCCTCCCCAGATAGACCTTTAGGTAAGCGGATTTTCACTGGGAACTACCTAAGGACATGATTACTTTTGAGTGGAGCATACAGCTGGTTTGCTTTAAAATAGGCCTACTGCGCTAACCTTTTTATACATTGGTATCGCTTTGTATTACTTATCCTTCTTCAATTTGTTTTTACACTTTTCCAACACTAAAAGACGAAAAATATCGCTATTCACCCTTTATTCATCGTCATCTAATGAAAAAAAATGAATCAATATCAGGTTTCTCATGGTAAATCGTTTATTCCCTATAAATCTTCTATTGCCATTCATAATAATTATAGTACTAAACGTGGCATTCAGATCCAACCTATTAGTATTGCTGTACCAAAGGCCATTATCTCTTAATGGTCGTGTCTTTAAGACAGAGTTTGAAAGAAAACAAAACAAAAAAAGATCATAATGGTTTCTGGTATCTCCAAAACACATCCCAAAGTAAATGAGGGTTTCGAAACGGCAATAACACTCTTCATATTAATTTGTGAAACTTCAAGTTTTCGACCTATCTATGTTTGTTTCAGGGGCAAATAATTTACACTCTCGATGTAGAAAGGAGATGTTTTGCTTTTATTTAGAAAAACTTTCAAAAAAGCTTTGAATGCGCAATTTACTTTTTCTCGACAACAATCACGTGGCTGGACATATCGGATAGAGCATCCGCATCCAATTTTATCTCACACAAGAAAAAGAAGATTACGACTCAGATTTGGAATCGCAACAAACAAACAAAATAATAAAGAAATGTCAATGAAAAAAATTATTAAAACCACGCCGAGCCAAATCTTACATTTTCGCGATCGAATCATTGACATCTTCAAAATTTTGTTGTTAACTTTCACTGTGATTCGTTTAGTTGCTGCCGACATGATCGATAGGGTCTCCTTAAATCGTCAAAGAAGGAGTCTTCCCATCTTTTGACTAGATCTAGTTTGTCAGGGGGTTGTCATTTACATATTGCCCATGGGTTAAAAACAAAAACAAAAACAACAAAAAAGTATAAGATACCATTTTTCTGTTATAAAACTACTTTAGATCTAAATTTAAAGATCAGCACCAACAGAAATAATGCAAACCATAATCAATCTGCGACTGTGTAAAAATGAAAGTGATTCCCTTTATTGTTATTATTATTAAGCTCAACTAGTTTGTGCGCGTTCAACTATGTTGCAATAGAGTGTGGCAGGTTATGGTTGTTAGCCTAAAACAAAAAGAAGAAAAAAAGTTTACAATGACACCGAGATATTAATTTGTTGTAAGTTGATCGTTCAGGAGCGACCACAAAAAAAATCGTTGATTTTATTAAGACCCAGTACATTGGCAATTTTGTTATAGCGCAGAAAAAATATACTAATAATTAAAGAATAGACAAAACAAAACATAAAAGGGACAGCCAAAAGCAGGTGACAGTTCGGGGATACCATGACTGCTGTCTGACTGTCTCAGCCGATCACATTATACTCCAGCGCACATAACTGGGGTCCATGTGATCTCCCAGATAGTGACCCAAACCAGTAGGGGACAAAACTTGACAAATACATTTTTGTCGTGTTTGTGGGTTTCGAACCGGAGACCTCCCGACTGAGATACCGGGAGGGTGGGTTCAAACAGAGAGCCAGAGAGACAGAAAGACAGTGACAGACAGAGACAGGCAGACATACAGACAGACGGACAGAGACAAACAGAGATAAATACAAAGGTAAAAAAAAAGATAAAGCAACTATGCTATGTCGATAAATCGAGGCTTCCAAAACCAACATGCAGGATTACCGAAATAAACAAACATTTGCGTAGAAAAAAAAAGCTAGAATCGAATATAGGCTATATTGTGGACAGGCCCCAAGACTTACGTCTGACAATTTTATGTGCTGTCACACACGAGACAGGGTGGGGATACCATGACTCCTATGTCAGTCTGTCACATTTAACTGACACCGACCCAACCAGTAGTGAGTGCAATCGCCAGTGCTCGAACCCGGACCTTTTGCGTCGGAAGCCGATGTTCTACCCCAGGACCACCGCGCCCATTTATTTTGGGAAGCCTCGTGCTTCAAAGATAGGATGGATAAGAAAAAGATAAACACACAGATTCGCAGACAGGTAGACAGATAGATAGATAGATAGAATAATAGATAAAAGCAGAGACAGAGAGACAGATTTGCGCAATCTTTCATACATGTCTGACTATAGGCCTGCAGCAGAATGTAAATAAATAAACCAGAACTAAAGAACAGTTAAGAAAGTTAAACTTAAAGAAAAGATCGCAAAACAAACTTTTATAAACGCGTTGATGTGCAAATACTTAAATTAATGAAACTGAAAAAAAAATGAAGAAAAAAAGATTTACAGCTGTTGCAAAAGAAATTGCATACTTATTAATATTATGTACTGTCTTGATTCCATCGAAGTAACACCAAAATATGGCATGACTTGTAGCACAGTTCCTTTAGTTTAAGTTATATTACGCTCTCCTCTCTCTCTCCCTCTTTCACTCTCTGAATATATATAATTATATATATAAAAAAAAAAAAATATATATATAATTTGCAATGCCGACGTTGGACGTTAAAACCAATTCAACTCAACCCAACTCTCTCCCCCAACGCCCCCACCTCTCTTTCATTCACACCTTATCTCTCATCCTTTCAAAGCTTTTCTCTCTTCGATGTTCCTGTTGTATTTCAATCGAAAACAACAACAACAAACAAACAAAAAGACCGTTAACTCCAACTCATTTTTTGTTGTCTTTTGTAATGTGATAACGGTATAATAATATTTAATACCTTCACCTTTGCTACCAAACCCCACTAATATTACATGCCTACATCTTTACTTTGTTTAGATTCGTGATTAGGATTTATTTCTTTAGCTTCATGGTAAATTTTGTTAAATCCATTTAAGCTGGTAAGCATCTAATGCTTTTATATAACATTATATTACACGACATTGTCATATCAATTATACTGTTCCTGAACAAAATATTTGCATGTTCCAGAATACAGAAATTTGCAGTTTTGCTTACAAAAAATGCAAGGTATTACCTACCTCCTTCTTTAAGGCCCTGTTCTAAAAAAAAAAATCATCACAAAAATCATGTCAAAGGACCACACAATTATAGACTATAAAATAAAACTGGGAAATGGCTAGAATTAGAAATAAATTGTTTACGACTTTTATTGATAAGTGGTATTGTTAAGTCTGTTTTTTTTTCATATGCTTTGTTAGCAGAATGTGAACAAAAATATATAAAATTTGAACGCTCCTTTTGAAGATAATATAATTATGGCAATAAAAGAGGGCTGAATACCAAAATAGATTTTCCATCCCAATATTTATTGACTGTTTCAGTGTTTGTTATCCAGTTTAAATTTTCACCTCATTTTGAGGTAAAATTACACAAAAAAATAAAAATCTTTTGATATAATCTAAGTTTAACAAAAAGTGGAGTCATCAAGAAGGTAAAAAATGCTGTGAAAAAGATGCACAACAAATTGTTGAATTTTTTTTACATATAAACATTTTTTCGTTGCCATGACTGTGTGAATTGGAGGACAAAATACCACTGAAACTCAAATATGATTTTAAAAAGGCACTTTAAAACTTGATATGGAGGAATTAGTACCATCAATGTGCATTACTTTATGAATTAAAAATCTTAATCAATTCCAACAAATAAAGCAACAAAATATAGTCATAACATTGATGACTTTTGATGGTATTAAATCTTTTTAAAAAGAAATCACATTTGATTATTCCATTCATACATCAATCATACACCAATCAAGATTTAAACATGAAAACCTTAGGAAAATGGCATTACTTTATACAATCATAATTTAAAAAGCTGCAACAATTTTGTTCAATTGTTATTGCAAGATGAAAATTTAAACAAAAGGGATGATTTCTTTTTTAATTCCACATTTTCATTTTAACTGTTATTTCACTAGTTATTTAATTCAGATTTAGGAATTTGGCTCAGCTGAATGCATTCATCATCCATATTTGATACATGAAATACTCAAGCGTTACAGTATAGTTTACTTTTGTAAATTTACAGTCTTATGAATATTTTATTCAAATACATGTATCAACAACAAATTTGATGCTGGACTTCATTCCTATTTTATCTAAGTTAAAATTTGGCGCTTGTCTCTCAATTCTCTCTATCTTAAAAAAAACAAGAACAAACAAATACAATTTTATAAAATCTTTAATGACTTTAAATTCTGATTTGCATACTAAATTAGTAAGTAATTTAAATCAAAATTCAAAGAGAATAAAATGATTTGAGATGCCACTGACCTTCTAAAGACAATAGCATGATACATAAAAGAAAGCAAAACATTAACCATTTATGTCATATGGTACTCATCAAAGTTCAAAGTACACTTTTAGTGTAAGAGTTTAAGTTTAAAAAATACCTCATCCAACAAAAAATATACAGTGGAATTGAGTACAAAAATATTTTAGATTATACAAATGACAAACTACACGAAGAAAGGGTGTTATACAAAAAATTAAAACAAACAAACCAGAAAGATTTTACCTCATAAAAGGCTCTAAATTATACAGGCTCATTGGGACAGCACAGAAAGTGATAATGGGAGAAATAATTCCTTTAACCTCCCATGAAAGTCCCAGCTCCTGCCATTTCCTTTTACATCCTTTCACCCCTGCCACTCTTTACACACAGATATATAATTAAGTAATCAAACCTGAGAGTTGTAAACCATAATGATAGAAACTGTCAATTATCAGTAGCAGTTGCAATGTAGCAAAGTAGTAACGTAACAAGTAGCAGTAGCAGTAACAGTAGCTGTTGTTTTTTAGTTGGTTTAACATCCAACATCAGCACTATATAGGCTATATTGTGGAAGGACCCCAAGACTAACGTCTGACAGTAGCAATGTGGCAAAGTAGTAACGTATCAAAGTAGCAGTAGCAGTAGCAGTAGCAGTAGTAGTAGTAGTAGTAGTAGTAGTAGTAGTAGTAGTAGTAGTAGTAGTAGTAGTAGTAGTAGTAGTAGTAGTAGTAGTAAATGTAATTGTACTAAAAGAAGTAAATTACAACTAACACAGAAATAGCAGCAATCAGTAGTATAAAATTGGTGGTGGTACTTGCAATGGTAGAACCAGGTCAACATCTGATGTGGGTTTTTTTTCAAATTCTTAGGTGCACACAGGAAATGTACCAACATCCCTTTTGACAGTGACACAATTTTCAAAATATACTGAAGAAGACTGTACATATGTTTGTATACTTCTCTATTTTCATATAAGAATACACTTCATAAATTTATAATAAATCAAAGGAAACATTTTTTTTCAAGTTTGTCTTAAAAGAACTATTGATCTGCAAAAGTCAAGCCTTTCGTTATCTTCATTGGTATTTTAATCAAAAAGGCCTTTAGCTTTGTCCTGTTTTGGTTCTTCAAAAGACTTTGGTTGTTTTACTTGAGAAACTCGAAAGCTACCCCTTCTCATACGATCTCTTGGCAAGGGTGGTTTGGGGGTGTCAAACATCTGAGAGGAAAAAAATGCAATGTAAACTATATTTTCTGAGGCACTGTTTCACACTTCATTGTAACCCAGTACAAATTCTTTGCACTAAATTTGAATGTAGTATAAAGTGAATAATTCTATAACCAATGGCTTAATAAAATTACAAGCATCAAATTTGTAAACTATAAAAGGCATTAAAAACAACAACAACAACAACAAAAAGAACAGAATTACAATTTCATGACAAAATGGTTGGTAACCATTGGGTGCAGTTCATTTTTATAATTATTCATCATCTTGATTTCTATTTAAATTCTTGTTTTTAACGTATTCAATTTTTAATTTTTTATACACTTAACACCTTTCAATAAAGATTGAAAAGAAGTTTTATTTTACCATTTCACCAGCCTCTCCATTCAAAACATTACGATCCATGTATATCCATTGTCCAATTGAGCCATCCCACTGTTGCAGTATAAAAAATAAAAATGTCATTAAATGCTTGTGCCTGAGGGTCTCAAATAATTTGGGCATGTTAGTGCCAAACAAAATAAAAAAACACCATGCATTTCAATTATTTAAAAAACAGAATTTAGGACATTTAGGTGGAGTCCATGAGTGCAAGTGAGTAGGGGTGGAGAATCCGAATATTGTCCTTTTTGAAATTCATCAATCCAGAAAATCTACGCAGCCTTTTCTAGTGATATATAAGCAACTTTCCCATCAATAATAGACATCAGAGAGGGAGGGAGAGAGAGAGAGAGAGAGAGAGAGAGAGAGAGAGAGAGAGAGAGAGAGAGAGAGAGAGTGTGTGTGTGTTTGTGTTTAACAAGAAATCCATTGTGGCAAGGATTAAAGGTGTAGATCTAGACCCAGTTTTTCATTTACTCTGATCATGTAATAAAATGCGGAGAAAAGCAACGATAGACTTTTTTTTAGTGCTACTGTGTTAACACATCAGATTACTGCAAGTATAAAACAAGAATATTTTTTAATTTGAGGCAGAATGTCACAAATTGCTTTACCTAAACACTAATGCACAAAATACATATAAGAATGAAAGGATCTGTTGAATTTGCATTATTAACCCTATGCTTTGGTAAAAAAAAATTTAAAAAGGCACAAGGATTTGTTTTAACTTAAATTTGATTGAAATTGTGGATGCCTAAAATCAAAGATCAACAATAAAAATTACCGAGGTGCTCATAAGGATATTCTTATAGGGGTGCCAGTCCACATCCCGTACACACGAGCTATGGCCATCAAGCTTGCACACCTGCTGCCCAGTCAAAACGTCATAAACTGGATGAAAGTTGCAGAAGGAGTAAGAGTTCAATAATATTGTCAGGGTTTCAAATAATTAATGTTTACTATTAGTAAAAACTGAACTGCACAAAAATTGTAAGATCATTTTCATAATATCAAAGGAGTATCAGTTAGAGCATTAACTTAGATAATGTAATTTTATTGTTATTCATCCATCAAGTTGCATTGGGGCTCAAGTCTTCAGAGCTGCTGACCTTGTCCAAGTGGAAAGTGTACTAACCAGTTTCAAAAGGTGTTTTTTCACATGAAAAGGTATACTCCAGGCTATAAGCTTAAAAAATGCAACAGACAAGGTTAAAATCTGAGTTTGCTCTAATGTAGAATAGAAGATTGCTTTTGCTTTCAATCATATGTTATCAATATGATATATACATCAATATGTTATTACATTTGTTTGTTATGAATAAAGAAATGAAATTGTAATCAGGCTACAAAGTGGGGTCCAAAGGCAAAGCATGCGGTTATGTTTAGAAGATCATGGGATTGAGCTCTGTTCTGTCTGGCGCAATTTTCACAACTGCATTGGATCCATGTCAATTAACGTAGCCAGACACTATAATGTGTATAATGTGATCGGCCAAGTCCCCAGTACCACGGTTTGTAATCCCGTTGCCGCATAAGATCTTTGTTGATACCCATATCTAGATAACGTAGACGAGAGCACATGTAAAATTTAAATCTAGATCTAGATGTAGATTTCAATCCAGAGCTTGATCTTGAATATGCCGGTAATTCGGATACTATAGCTTCTAAAAGACTAAAATAGATATAGTGCTAGGATCAGATTCCTGAATCACGATTAAGTGAGCAGAAGAACACTAAAGTCGTAGAGAACATGATTCTCATGATAGTTGACATTATCAATGGCATCAAGAAAGATTAAACACAGTTTAAGAAAAATGAAAATCATGAGTTTGAAATGACTGCAGGGGCAGAGGACTGGATGTGAAGATTGAGAGCTTGGTAATAACTATTAACCATACAAATAGACGATAAACTAAATTAAAGTCCTTGTTTGTAAAAGTAGATTCGAGCAAATGACGACAAGGGCCTAGGTCTGGGTGTAAAGATGGAGATACCGGCATGCGGATGAATAAACGATAAACTAGATCTACGTTCCTTGTTTTTAAACATTCATTAGAACGCACAATAACGCGGAAGAACTGTTCAATGGTCAACATAAAGTAAGATACAACGCAATCAGAACCATTACTTGGTTGGAAATGACGGCGATGGTCTTGATGAAAGATAGAGAGATGGGTACTATTATTCCGAGTTCTGAACACATACAATAAACAAAACGTGTTGGGATTGATCGATTCCATTATGTAGACTAACCCAATCTCGATAACACAATGACAAGTGCAAAAACAAAGAGAAATATACATCGTTTATCGATATAATAATAAAAGTGTTACAGCATTTTCGAGTGCACAGAAAACTTTCTTTATTCTTCTCTAGTTTCGGTTGTGTGGTTGACAGAAAAGACGCAGCCGTACACCAAATGGTTGAGGCAAAAAACATTGGGGTTTTCGGGAAAGTCGTATTTTTCATTAGGTTAAGCTTTGAGCCTATTTGAGGGGGAAAAAGTACAAAAATACGCCAAAGCGTCATGTCAGTGACTTACCAACGACACACCCTGTTGCACAACCAGAGTAAATGTAGCGCTGTCCAGTGTTATGTGAGGGAGAAAATCTGCACCTTATCAAGGTATGCAGGATGCAGTGACCTGTGTATGTCATCACAGAAGTGTCTCCTTTGACACGTTTTATCCTCTCTAAATGTTAGTATAAATAAAAAGGGACCAGATTAAGTTGTAAACAAGACTTCAATCAACCATTACTATATTTTTAACATTTGTGTGTGTGTCAAGGATAATGTTTTTTTTCATCTTGTTTCATTAAAAATATCAATAGAATTCCTTTCTTCATAGTTTTAATTTTAAGGACTTACAATTACACTTTAAAAAAAAGCATTAACTAAAAATAGTAGTAAAGTTAGATTTAAACTCCATGGTTTTGCATTACAAAGCCACTTTGAATACAAAATGATTAATTCAAACTGCTAATGTATGCTCTCCAATTCTTTCAATTTTTTTTCCAATGGTTGATACATAATCTTGATATTTCTTATGTGAGTAGGTATGTGTATAGATGCTTTCTCTTTACTCTTTAGAAAAATTCAACCTCCTTCTACTACTAAACCTTCTGTAAAGAACACTTTTCTTTAATACTTTTCTCAACCCAGCCTTTCTCTGACATAAATCTTACTCTTCGGAGCGCGTTCCCATCGGTAGTCCCACCTCATTGATGAAACAATTCTTTTTGTTTCCTGGATGATAAAGAAGAGCCAGAAAAATTATTTCATAATTTTGTAATTTTTTATATTTTTGTTTCCTTCAATAAATCTAAATTTTATGATAGGTCAACCTATAAGTTACTTGTGTAAGTGGCATAATTCTGATTGGATCAAAACTGATGTTTAAAAAAAAAATCACTTGTCATAAAAGGACATTCATAAGAAAAAAAAAACTTTTATATCATTATAATAACATGACACCTTCATTTGCAGCTTTATAAAAGTTAATGAAAAGAAAAATGTCAACAATTAAAAACAACTGTTTTTGTATGGATTAACTTAAAGCACTTTTTGTTTCATTTTTGTGCATTGGTGTTATTGTTTCCTATGCATAAAACATTTTACCCTCCACAAAATGTACTCCTTTGTCCAAATGTAACTCAAAATAACAAAAACAGGCAGTAGACAAGAATCCTCAAAGTTTACATTCCATATCTAGACCTAGGATTATTCCCAACACCTGATTCACCACATTCAAGCTTCATCAAAATCAGCCTCCATATTATGTCCATATTCATCACAACTGGGATGGATCTAGGTCTATTTAAATTTTTTAGACCAAAATTTTGGTAAATTAAAAACCACTTAAGGACAACAAACACAATGAACTCGAGCATAATAGAACCATCATAAACTCTCAGAGGTTTTTTTGATTTGAGAGATTTAAAACCCAGTGTGGAAATTTGACATTTCATCTTTAAGAACAAGATGTTCTCTTATCAGTTTCATTTGTAAAAAATCTAGAGTTTCAGTTAAAATTACAAGAAATCATACTTACGGATACAGTTGTAGAATCTGAGAAACGCCTCACATCCCATAACTTCAATGTCTGATCTTTGCAGTTTGAAATAAAGTAACGACTGTCACCCTGTAGCAATATAGATAAAGCTTCTTAGGTTAGACAGGTATAAACAAAATATTAAAAAAATGGAAAGTTATTTATTCATCCAACATTTATTGACTGTTGCTGTGTAGGATCCTCTTTGAACTTCAGAGACATTAAACTAAGAGAGGGCTTCTCTTTTCGCAACATTGGATTACTGAAGACTTGGAACAGCATCTCAATTTCAACTTTACATTTCTCTCTTTCTTCGCCTTTACTGAATTCAGTCTAATTATCCTGAATTTTATATGAACAAATTCTGTACAAAGCCAAACCACAACTTTCTCCTTTGGATATTTTACTTACAAAATGTGGATGTCTGATGTGAAAAAGAAACTTTGAAAACATACACACATATTTTATCCTCAGATGATAATCATGCAGAAATCACGTGAGTATTATGTCTGTTTGGGTGTTCCCTTAGCTTATAAAAATGATTCCATCTGAGTATCCTGCCATAAACTTTAAGAAGTCACATGCCTGTAACAATGATCTTTACCTTTGAGTCGATAAAAGTGATGCCATCTGAGTGGCCTGCCATAACTCCAACAGGGGCAGGGTTTTGTTCTCTCAGTGTGCGCCTGTCCCACACCTGAACATTTATACGAAAAGAAAATTGTCAGAGAAGTACTCTTTTTCACTAAATGTATTGTAGGTATTTTTATTGATAAATTTCTCTCTTTACTTGGTCTCAAAATATCATGATCAATGAAACTAAAAACAAAACAAAACCAACAACCAATAGCAAATTAACAGACAAATAAAGCTAGGCACTTTAACTCACCCAAAAAATAAAGACCTTGTAAGAAATACAATATTACAAAATATAATGGTAATCCAATAAACATGTATTACATTAAACCACCCATTGAAAAACAGTCCTCTGTAACAACTTTGTTTTTCGATTAAATCACTTTAAGATAGATGCGCAGTGACACTGTATGTCAGCAGTAAGCTTCTTGCAAAACATTACATCCGGGTAATCTCATCATTGTGCTCAAATTGATAAAATGACTCTAGCACTTACTTTGCAAAGGCCATCATCCCCTCCACTGTAGAGTATATGTGAACTGTCATTTGCAAATCTGACAGTGTTAACATCATCATCATGGGCATGAATCTAAAAGGAAAAGTAAAAAAAAATGTACCATGATCAACTAACCTGGAACTTCGTAATCCTAACAAAAGCAGTTTAGACATTAGACATGTTTCTTTTGTGTGTGTGTCCTTCAAAATATTAAATCATTTTGTCAGCATGAACATTTTTTTACCACAAAGAATTTTGAACAGAACAAATGTTCCTTCTATGAAGACCAACAAAAAAAAAAGGGCCATGACTCTATCATATGAAGTTGAAGTCTCTTAAATCTCTTAAGTATTGAGATACTGGGCAGAACATGGTATCAACCACAAAATAAAATTAACTTATGTTTGTTTTGAGGCTTAAGCTATTATTTGTGATGAATCAGATTGATCTATTTGGACATTAATGATGGTTTTCCAAAAAGTCAAAATACAGACAAAAAAGATTCTTTTAGCTAGTGTTTCATACTATCAATAACCTTTTGACGGGCCTTGTACTGTCAATTAAAAATTCACACCTATCTTGCTTTAGAAGAAATTGTTGAAATGCACTTGACGATAAGGTTCTTACCTTTAATGTACGCTTTCGAAGTTCTGTGTCATACACATATATATGACCATCGTTTGCCCTGTAGTGGTTGTTTTGTGTGTGTGTGTGGACAAAATTGGAAGATAATTATATAAATGTCCAGAGAAATTAAAATTACAAAGTTGTGACACCATATAATTTTCTTAAACTTTAGTTGGAGGTGTATCAACTGCATTTGGCTTATAGAATCCATAACAAAACAAACAAAAAATTGTTAATGTATTTGTGGTTAAAAATTCGATTATAATACCAATTTATAGATAAACAATCTTTATAAATAAATAATTACCCTTCATAAGATATGATACATAATCCTCAAGATCAAAACCTTTTAATAGTGCCTCATTTTAGGCTCATGTGCATTACATTATATTGAAAACTGGTACTACGTAGTTCAGTCTTAAAATCCCTGAAACAACATTATCAGGGATGCCAACAATGAAGTACAAAAAAGCCTAAAAATTTTCGATCACTCACTAAATTTTACATCCATGCTCACATTCCCAAGTTTGTAAAATCTTCTGACTGTTTGACCTGGCATATTGTACAAACCAACTTCTCTGGGATTCATATTTTTTTCTTTCTATAGACATTAAGAGTTTATATGAAAGCCAGAAAAGTGGCATCCTTGTATAATACTTTCCTATTGTTTTAGAAAGAAAGACATTTTTTTCCCTAGATAAATCTTTCATAACTTTACATGCATAATTGTTATAAGAATGGAAATTTGAATGAATCCATTACCCTCCTAAAATTTCTTGATTGTCCGAGGAAAACATGAGTGAAAAAATGCAGAAACTATGCTCTCCTGGATCTATGTGCAAGGACTCGTGTATATCACTTTCTCCATGTATGCTGCAAAGATGAACTGAAGCAAAAGATTCCCAATGTTAGACAGATAAACTACATGAATGAAATATTGATAAAAAGAAAGATCAGAAACACAAAAATGTTTGGTTTTTAACTTAATGATGCTAACCAGCAGAGGTTTAATTATGTAATATTTCACAGCAGATTTTTGAAGAAAAAATAACAGAAAAAAACAACAACATTACAAACATTTGACATATGAAACAGATATTTAACCTTGATGAAAATCATGCTTTAATCTTGAATTTAGGTCTTATCATAAACTTTTTGTAATTTTTACAAGAATTCATTAAATCTGAATGTCACAGACAAAAAAAACAAACAAAAAACCCAATAAAAACGAAAATAGAAAAATAACAACACACAAACTATATCTCTAGTAGTTGAAAGTCCATAGATTTTATTTTAAGGAGAAAATAATTATGTAGAATTCAATTGAAATTTTTTGTGGAAACAAATTTTTATATTTTAGATAATTAACAACTTTTCATTACTGGAGGGTCCTTTTTTGCTCTCTGAAGGTATATTTCTCTACTTTGAATACTTTGCACTTAGAATTAATCAGTTGGTGACTTACTGCAGTCTGACCAACTGGAGTAGGCGGCAAATCTTCCATCAGGGCTAAGTGGAGAGAGTTAACACAAAAATTGTCAGCGCTGTTACAGACAAAACAAATGTGTCCTTGTTCAGAGATAAACAATAATTCACCAAAACTACTTATGTGATCAATTATCAACATCTACAAACCACACTTCAGTCAGCTACTTATAAAGAAAACAAGAGGGTATGAATGTAAGGGTAAAATGGGCACCGGAAGCATCATTGATTCACATTAATGTCTATAAAATTTAATTGCCCTGTTATGTGTGAATGAATGAATTCTTTTTCTTTCCCTTTAATGAAATCAATTTTAGACCTAACTGTACTGTTAATAAAAATGACTGACAAGCTTGGAGGTGCATTCTCTATTTCTGCCTCTCCACTTGCATTGTAATCTTCAAATATTTGTCCAGTCACTAACTCTGAAATGGAGTAAAAGCTGGTTCTTTATCCACACAAAACCTAAAATGACCAAATCTAATCAACTGATTGGATAAATACAAACCTAACTGCTATTTTCATACAAAAAGCAACAACTTTTTCTAATACATAACAAAAAACAAAAACAAACAAAAAACCAACTGGAACAAGTAATCTCAAGCAACACAGTCCAAACCATAGAATGTGCATGAGGTTTTTCATGATAGGTCTTATTTAGGCTGTACAGCTATCCTGTCAGGAGTAAATGGACTAACAATCTTATTAGGTTTTGTAATAAAAAACATACCTAGAAGCTAATCCTTAACTACCATCACAATCAGCAAGTGCAATTTCTATGGAACAAAGGCATACCAAAAGCAGCCACAGATGCAACTTGCATCAAATTACCTAAAGGCTGTATCCAGAACACTCCAGCCGACATCCCTGGCCCCGATGGATTTCATGAGCTTCATATCATTCTCAGTATTGTATACTCTGATGCGTGTATCTTAAAATGAGATCAAATTCAAGGAAAAAAATGTACACTGATATTCATTTAACACAAGGTGCACAAAAAGTCCTGCATAGCTGTTAACAATACAAAATGGAATGATTTATTCTAATTGAAAATTTGTGTTTTGTTGCAAGAAAACAAATTAAAATCATGTGTCCCAAACATATCCATAATTTTCTAAAATTGATTTAAAAAAATGCCAATGGCAGACTTTCTATGATGGGAAAAACTAAGGTTATAATAAACACCTAGCTAACACTATATTTGGAAATATTTTGATACCTGTATTTTGAACAAATTCTTTGCTACATGTATTTTTAAAGAGATAAAAAGTATTTTGATAATACATCAATGTGCATAGTAAAAAGTACCTTGGTTGCAATGGAACAAGTCAATAATTATCTTTACATAAAGAACTACCTTGACAAGCTGTCATAAAGACATTTCCATCCTCGGAATATTTTCCACAAAAGGCCTTATGGTTGTAACTGGCTTTTCTCTCCATGAAGTTTGGTAAAAACCTTATTTGAATAGGAAAAGGAAAAAAAAACAAGTTTCTCTCTTTTACACTTCTGCTTGAATTTCAATTGGTTTTATACCACTGATGATGTCAAATTTAACAAAAATCAGACATCAACTAGCTAAATACATTGTACAAAATAAAGATAAATTTTAAAATAAGCTCTTTGTTTAAATAAAGTGAACAGCTTGGTAGATTGTGGTCCCTAAATTTTACAGACAGACATAATATCATTTATTAGCATCACAGCAGAATATTCTAATCAATAGAAACCCAAAATAGCGCACGACGACGCAGTACCCAACTTTTAGTTTACCTGTCGGGCTGCCACAGACCTCCTGCGTCAGAAGCCAAAGTTCTACCTAGACGTTTCCGCTACGGTTTGAAGCAGAGTAACTTTTTACAATTTATACTGCTCACAGTTATCTGCCCCTGCCTAGTCAGGGATCACTGCCATTAATCCCCATCTGACAGCCTTATCAGTCACAGAGTTTCATGGGGATGCGAGGTGCTGCTGGAGACTGATCAAAGAAAGTCCTAAAGATCCAGAAATCGGGGTATGTTCATCGCCGTGAGCAGAATAAATTCTCTTAACAAAAGTTTCAACTATAACTATTCATGTTTTCTCTACTAATTGGTGGGAAATAACAATACCTATAATGACTTACAATAAAAAACAATGCATTTATAAATTACCTGGAATGTAAAACACATTTATCTCCATGTGATAACTGCTGCCCAGGATTCAATCCCAGCTGGTTCTGAAATGGGGACAAAACACTTTGCTATTTAACTCGTCCATCTGTGAGAATCATAGAACAAAAAGCCAATATCTTTCATGATTTCAAGGTGAATAAAAATATATAAACATGTACAATAAATATCACAATTCACATTCTCAATTTTTACACAGTGTTCCAAATATCCTGAACAACCTTAAAGCGATTTTCTCATCATCATGTGAAGCTTTTCCAGTGGATATCACAGGTAGTCTTTCAAGGCTTTGTTTAATTCAATCTACACCTAGAACATCTACATAAAAAAATTTGATGTTTCATTTTTAGTATCTGGGTAGTTGAAATATAATTATATTCTTCCATTAAAAAAGGAGAAAAATATATCCAAGCAAAACAAATTTAGCTCTAATTTGCAACACTTAAACTCTATCTGTACATTGATGGTGACTTTGTGCTCCCACATTTTAACAGGCACCCAATCATGTAGAAAGAACTAGAGGGAGAAGTAAAAGATGAACAGGAGGAGGTGCAGGTGGAGAAGGACATGCAGAATGAACTGGAGGAAGAGCAGGAGGGAAGAAAGGCAAGAGGAGGAGGAGCAGAGGGAGGAAGTAGTGGTCGTAGTGGTAGTAGTAGTAGTAGTAGTAGTAGTAGTAGTAGTAGTAGTAGTAGTAGTAGTAGTAGTAGTAGTAGTAGTAGTAGTAGTAGTAGTAGTGGTGGTGGTGGCCATGGCGCCGGTGAGGCAGCAGCAGTAGTAGAAGCGCAAGGAAGAGGGGTAATACAGGGTGAAGGACTAGTAGGAAAAGAAGGAGTATGAGGAGAAGGATTAGCATAGCTGTCAACTTTTGTGAAAGGAAGTACAGATTTTTTAGCACGGCTAGTCACTGCAGACTCAAACAATGGCCAAGCTAATTAGGTTCAGCAGCCGTCACCTCCCATGTACAGATAGGGTTAAGGTAAATTGACAACATGCTGACCGACCATGGAAAGCATATTTGGCATTGTCGGGCTCATGTAGTGTCTCCATCTTTTCATGGCCAGACGTCCAGATGATTGTAATATTGTTGTGTGAATGTCATTTTTCTGCAAAATAAAATGAATAAAGAATATCAGAAAAATAACAATAAACAAAACAAAAAAGTCTAAAAAATATAAGTTTTAATACCTACAAAAATTGTATAACTATCAAAAAGTTTTAAAATTCACAATCTAGTGATTGAAAATAATTTTGAAATAAAAGTTTCTGACTGCTTACATCCATGAAGTCTTCCCTTTGTGAAGTAGTACCAGAATCCCAAGTTCAGATGAGTCAAAACTTTTTTTAACCTCTAAACTAATACAAACTAGAGAAGAAACTGTTCCTTGCAATCTGATAAAAATTCTCATTGAAGGATCCATTTGGTTGGCTTCTTCTTTCTCCTTCTTTTTTTAGGGGAGTGGGTGAGATGTAACCAAAAACTTATTACCACATCATCGAACAATTGAAACTTTAATAATTATACAGAATTTCAACATTCTTTTTAGATGACTGATTTTATTTTTCTCAGATAAAGAAAAATTCAAGTATTTTTATGTTGAAAAACAGCAATTTTGAAAAAGAAAAAGATTATGTAATTATTTGATTGAAATAAAAATGAAGTTGGAAAAAATGAAGAAGAAAAGAAATGCTAATAAACTGTTCTATTTTTCATTTAAAACTCATGCCTTTTCATTCATGTTCAGTTTTTAAAACTCCTAAAGTCTTTCAGCAAGTTATGAAAGTAGAACACATGAATCACTCTCTGCAATGCGCTTTTTATCTACAATAAGTGATATGGTATAGCTTTTTGTTGAACTACGTCAAATGAAATTTCATCAACTCACTGACTTACTTCAATATTTGTGACATCAGGATTTTTGTTCACTGAAAAGGAAACAATAGGTGAGTTCAACAAATAGGAAAAAAAACAAAATACTAATGTTAAACTGTATATCCTCCACACCACAAAATAATTGATTATTGAAATGACCAATATAAAACTAAATTTATGTAGTGAAAGCATACTTATAATAAGAGCTGCAACTTTCATCAGGATTACAAGTTATGTGAGTGTATGTATGTATAGAACAGCACAGAGAGAGAGAGAGAGAGAGAGAGAGAGAGAGAGAGAGAGAGAGAGAGAGAGAGAGAGGGGGAGAGAGAGAGAGAGAGAGAGAGAGAGAGAGAGAGAGAGAGAGAGAGAGAGAAAGAGAGAGTGGGAGGGAAAGAGAGAAAATGAGAGAGAGCAAGAGAAGGGAAAGACAGACATACAGAGATAGACAGACAGATAGAGAGTCAAAGACCATATACTCAAGATTTTTATGAATGATGGTTATTTTTTAAATAACATGATAGTATTTAATACTCTGAATTTCAAAGTTACCTTGTGGAACACATGACGGCATGGTGACAAATTCAGACCCATCAGATGAGTTGTCACCACTGTCAGAGTCCCCTCCGCTTTGGCTGATGAAGTGAAATTGACCACTGCGTAAAAAAAAGGCAAAAGTTGTCAATTGAGCTTTGCAATTCTTTTTTTTTTTTATCACATGTACTTATTACTTTTACATGAACATATTCTAGTAAGAACAAAAGAAAAATAGATTTCAAAAAGTTCTTTCAGTGGCAAATAGAAATAAAAATGATGTCAACCTCTATTCACCCTTTTAATTAATTTTGTTTCTTTATATAAGTACTGTATTCACCTGAAACGAAACTTTTAAGGCAGAATGTATTCATTCCCTACATTTTTTTTCATCAACTCTTTTTTGGAATATAATGTGTAAATGTACAGGGAAAACACAAGAGAAGTATTTATGAAACTGAACTCTGCGCGTATGCGCCGTGGGTTAAACCAAGACATGGGTTAACTTATAATAATTGGCTTAGGTCTATATTGAAAAACAAGTAAGAATATTGATGAAAACTCAAGCATAGAAATTGATCTTTCAAGTTATCAATTTAGAAGTGACCAAGGTCCACTTTGTTTTTACCTGACCAATTACTGATATTCATAATACACATGAAGACTAAACTTGCAATACCTGTGACCAACATGGTAAATTATATTATCATCTAAAATAATAAAAAAAATGTAATAGTTTCCAGATACTGAAAAACTTATGGTGAACGAAATAGAAACCAGTTTAAACACATCATTAAAATAGGACATTGTTTTCTTTAAGACATAAAACTTGATTATTTAGAGTTGTGCTCCCATTTGGCAGAGAAAGGTAGGTTTGAGTCTAAATACATGGATAGGTACTTTGATCGGTTATGATTTTATAAGCTGAATACAAATGACTGGGACATTCAAAAGATTAGTCAAATTTTTAAAACCTTGTCACAAAAATTAGAGGTTTAGCATATTGCAGGTGCTTGATCAGGATTGAAAGCAAAGGTCTTATAATGGATCACATTAGGAAAGCACATTTGACAACGGGATCCAACTCAGGAGATGTTGGAAGTGGATTAGTTTAGATAAACCATTTTGAAAGTGGCTCGTTATGAGTGAGGAAATGACCAAGTAGTGGGCCTCATTTATTTCTTATTATCTTCCACTGATGTGATGGGCCAAAAAATATGTTTATGATGCAGTCATTCTTTTTTGTATATAGTCTTATCACTTAGAATTAATAGTGGCAGCACTATTTCTAAATAAGTGGAAAGTGAAGTAAGTTGCAACGATAAAAAGTACAAAAGAAAATGCTTTTGAAGATTGGAATGGAATCGAAAAAGACTATTAGGCAGACTTGAAGAGAGTCTAAAAAGTACAACTCTATTAATAGTCTTTCCGTCCAGAAACTATGGAACATTATAGTGTGCTATTGGTCACCTAATAGAAAAGGTCATACTTCATATTTTCATAAAAGAAAGGTTGACATGATCCAGAATTTTACTTTAAATTTTCAACAATGCAGTCCAAATATGATTTGTATTTATACTAATATAAGGTAAAAATAAATCTTTCAGCAGTATTTGAATTCATTATTCACTGCTTTTGACACATCCTGGTAAAGAGGAATGCAGTCCCTTTCCGTTCCAACTGAATTGACTGTTTCTATCACTACCTAACAGTACCAGGAGTGTTCACATATGTGATGCAACAGAAGCTAGAAGAAAGGGGGTGGCAAAATAGCGTGGAATATGTAGTGAATGATCAAAAGGATCGTTACTTGGGATATCACTTTGCTGTGCCAACTCAAGGCACCTGCAAAAAGGTAACTCTACAGATACTGTTCATCATTAAAGATAATCGCTCTTTCATACCTATGCTAGCAATGCTTAGATGCACATTGTATTAATAATCAAGCTTAAAAAGTGAAGATTTAAGTACTTTTTTTTCACCAAAATATGTTAACAATCTGTAACAACAACAACAACAACAAAAACAACACACACAAAAATTTGAAGAAAACATACACTCTCTTTCCTATCCACTAAAGTTACTTTCTATAACTTCCAAAATACTCTTAGATTTTAACAGCTCAGTGCAACACAATCCTGGTCACTACTAGTAGTCTGGAATCTGACTTATATTTACTGAGATTTTTTTCTTCTTCTGAACACTAATAATGATGAATATATAATTTTTTAACTTTTCCCATCACACCACACACATTGTTGTGGGCATTGATAATTATACTCTCACCCTAGCACCTCCTTGTATTAATTTGCACACCTTCCACTCCAAAATAAAAAAAGCTTTTACCTTTTATAAACTTTTGAAAATTCCCCAACATAAAGCGCACACAAGGTACAGGCCTTAGCTCATGCCATGTGAAAAGGTTAACTAAACCAACAATTTTCATTAAAAAAAAATAATTGTGATCTAACCTTAAAGTTGTGCAGCACTTGGCACCCATATGCACCCCAAGATGTACCAAGTCATTCAAACAAGTGCACACAGTGCTTCAATCAAATTGACGGCTGCTGGAATGACATGTTTTAATATACATGTATTCATAAGACAAACTGCCTTTTTTGTTTGTTTACTGTTCAGTCTCTTTCTTTTTTCTTTGCACAAAAATTTTTTCTCTCCTTATCTATCAAAAATATGTTTTTATTCAAGTGAGCACAAAAATGTCCCTGTTCTTTTCGTTTTTGCTGTTGTTATTTTATGATGGAAATGAGATTAAATTTAAAGAGAAAAACATTGTTGATGGACTTGTACTCATAAGATAAAACAAAACGCTAAGCTTGTACAAATCTGTGGCGTTATTAGAAACAAAACAAAAATTAAAATAATATTAAGTTGACTACAACTTTTATATGCTGATCCTTGCCAGCTCATTAGTTCAAAGATAATATATTACATAAAGAGATTAATGACAACAATAATATAATTATAGTCATAGTATAACAAAACATTCTTAAAAGAATTTGAAATCTTTTTATGTACTTGAAAGCTCTTCAATAGTTCACTCATCGTTATGAGTTTCAGGCATGTCAACTTTCAAGTGAATATATTTTGATAGTATTGCAAGGTTTTTCCACAATTTTATTTTTTTTTTTGCGGAAAAGGTTTGATATAGCCTTCAGCACTGCCTTAAGCATGATTAGACATTGAAAAAAAACAAAAAAACACACCCAAACACTTTAACAAAATTAGTTTCATATAGAAAAAAAAAAAGCACCGACGAGTTAATCTTAATTGATAAAGAAACCCAAAATAAAGCTTCACACCTTGCTAGATTCAAAATAATTTTCACCTAAAGCAGATAAAATACGAAATTACACATTAAAACTTGAACACAAACACACACACGCACGCGCGGAAAATTTTTTTTGAAGACACTTGAAATAAATAGACAAATGTTTTAATAATCTTGAATAGCTAGGCAAATATATCAATACAAGGCATGACACATAATGATGTGCAGATGATATAATTGGCAGGATAAATTTCAACACACATGTTTCGTTCCACACTTGTGGCATTGTTAGCTTCCCTAATAGTAATACTGTTTGCCTATTTTTATAGAAGGGAATTTTTTTTTCTTTGACCTCCTAAACGAAGCAAATTTTTACTAGTCTGAACAGTTTTACAAAATGGCTAAGACCAGAAAGTTATGAGATGATGAAGACCATATTGTAATAATCTCCACTTATATAACACAGCTTAATTTCACATAGGAAAAACTTATACATACTATGTACCAAGATCTTCAATTTTTGTTTAAAACAAATTTTCAAAAACAGCCTAAAAACAACAGTTCTGGGTGTGTAACTGATCAGAAACCTGTACATCCAATGAGGATTATCCCTCTTAGAGCACAAGACCTAAATTCCAGATGAGGCAGCTAACCGTGTTTTCCAGAAGCATAACTTTTCTTACTTGGTTAAAATTAAATAGTAAATAGTTCACATATCTTGTCATATTTCTTGTTGGAATTAATTGAGTAGTTTTAAAAAGTGTGCCCCGAATTGTAATGTAAAACTCTTCACCGTGAAATCTGTGCAGTTCATAGTCCTTCCTAGAATGCACCCAAAACTTCAATTTGCCACTGGGCAAACAAGATGCACTTCTCAGAGATATGCCTTTTTGACATGGGCATATCAATGTGTTTGTTTGATCAGTATCTTTCTCATACTGAACTTAAAACTAAAATGCCCAGAGTTTCTTCTAATTAACAAAAGAAAAACAAAACAACAATAGTAAAATTTTAACTACTATCCCAGGAGTGAATTACCCAAAAAGTTTTAAAATAAGAAGAGGCATTCTTCACAGTCAGTGACAATATGGTACTTTAGAGGGATGTCATCATAATAATAAATACTGAACTAATATTTTTTAACAAGACTGATTCCCTAAGCCATAGCCAATGTCCTCGAATGATACAATAAAGATTCATTTCTAAATCCAGAAAAAGTAAACAGGAAAGACATTATTTGTTTTTTTTTAAAAGGCTTTCAACAGAGGGAAGATTAAATCTCTATACCTGCGGATGAGATACTCCACAATCCCTGGCAAGTCCTCCCCATTCAATGGGCTGCTGGGTCTCAGCACTGAGGGTGCCTCATCATCACTGTTGCTCATCGCCCTGTTGGTTGAGTTGTTAACGCCCATACGTCAACGGAAGGTGCGCTCACCTCCACATGTGAGACAAACCTTTCTGCTCTGGTGTGCTCTTGATGCTTAGAAGTACAATTTTCAATTGGTAAAAATTTAATTGACTGCTGGAAGAATTTATAAATTAACACCAAAAACGCCTGATTTGCTGAATGAGGACTCAAATAGCTAATTATTCTTTAACTGTGACAAGAGTTCCAGTTCTTGGGGAGACAGACATGTATAACAGATCACTGATCAAAATGAAGAGTGCTGGAATTCAAGTGAGGTCCTCATTTAGAGCTTTTACAAAAAAGCTGATGAAGGATCTGGTCAAAAAGAAGGAAAAACAAACAGATGAGAATTACAATATCACATATACATCATGTGTCATGGTACTTTTTAAACGTATAGATGTATTACATAAATAATAATAACCATAACTGTTTATATATTACATGTTCATCAATTTCACCATCTATAGAGTTTATACCTATGTCTATATGCCAAATTTGGCTACACTCACTATGGTATTTTTCTCCAAATGTCTCCGCATTTTGGTGCTTTTGTGCAAATTGTGCTATACAAATTATGTTTTCGTTCAAAGAAAATTTTGTGGCCTGACCCTCAAAGAAAGGCAAGGTATCGGCTGAATTTTAAACATCTACACTGTGACATAAAGTTATTGCTAAACACAGTGTTTCTCTCCATTATTTTGTAAAAAAAAACTACCATCACAATAAGTGTGTATTGCAAACTTAGGATAGGAAATTTTATACACAGTATACTGTTTATAGACCCCACACACATAATCTCTGCCCATGTATTTGTAGCAGACAAATTGTTTCCCTTTTAACATTTACAAAGGTCTTCAGGCCCGTATACAGTTATATGTGTACTTCTTTTTTTACTCAGTCTACATAGATAAGCACTAAGTATAGTGTTTCTGTTCAAGTTTTACTATGCGCTATACATGTAAATTTAAGTGTTTCTGTCCAAATAACGAACGCTGTGAATCAAAGATCTACTATATCATGCCTTGAAATTCAAGACAATTTTGAACTTCTAGATCCAGATAAAACAGTGGTCTCCGCCTAAGAACACGCCCCTCAGACACAAGAAAAGCGGGTAGAAGGTACAGGTGCTAACAGGAGTTGAACAAAATGAGCCTAAGATTTGGCAAAAAAGTGATAAATCTTCAGTAAATAGTAAGCGGTCAATTTTTACACTCACAGGTTCCCTGAATTTTTTTTTTTACTTTGTTGAGCACCTGAGAGCAGTGGTGGGCAAGATTGAAAAAAAAATATTGAGGTATTGGTTGAATGGTCAAGTCACTCCTTTCAGTGATTGGATACATATCCACTCTGGCGTAATGACTGCTTCCCACCCTTAAAAAAGTCTCTTAAGACTTTATTAGAGGAGAGACTAAGAGCGGGTTGGTACTTGTGTAAGTTATGTTTCATAGGGGTAGCAGGTTCAAAGATAGTGTGGGTTTTTAAACGGAGAGTTCTTACACGGAAACCACAATAATAATATAGGCTATATAATCAATCATTCAAAGTGTGTCGACAATGTGGAAAATTAGATCTAGATATACAAACTGGGAATGTCCATACGCACTATATATTGCATAAACTGGCTTTTGTCCAAATTTTGCTATACGCACTACATGTAGTGTCTTGGGCCAAATTTAGATCTATATATTTGAGTGTTTTTGTACTATGGCCTGGCAGTTGAATAAATCTAAGCGTTCACCCAATACTAATAATAATAATAATAATAATAATAATAATAATAATAATAATAATAATAATAATATATTTTTCCCATGCATGACACAGCATAATGGTGTGAGGCTTAAATATAACAGGATCGAAGATAGAGTTGTCTGGGTTAGATCAAGGATCCAAATCTAGATCTAGTATATAAAAATCTAGATCTACATGTAGATTCTAGAATCTAAATCTGTTTAGGTCTAGGTTCAAATTCTGTTTATACGAATCCAGTTCACTGAAGATTTACGGGTGCTACACCTCAAAGAATTAATAATAAAATTATGATCCTTTAGGTAGTCGACATCTAGAATCTAGATCTAGATTGAAAACTTTAGACAAAATTTAACATCACACCTCATGTATTGTCACTTCTACTAGATGCAATCTGTCTGAAGATAAAATCAGAAACAATAGACTATTTCACCCATTCTGGTAACTGGACAATGATCATGAAAACAAGCCGTGCTTCGGCGAGGCTATCACAGTATTCCTCCAGTACTCTTACATTCTTTGTATTTGGCCTTGACCCAATTCGAACAGCTGATAACCCTCAGAGAGAGAGAGAGAGAGAGAGAGAGAGAGAGAGAGAGAGAGAGAGAGAGAGAGAATTTTAATTATACTAAAATTAATATAATAATTTTTATTAAGGACGTACTGCATAAGACCTAGTTTAGACAATAGATCTAGTTTATACGCATTTGACCATACTTTTACTAGACGTTTTTAAATCTTTTTAATGACTCAATCATTGTCACCATCCGCAGTTGTAGCAGTGAGAGTGAAATACTGTCTCTGGTTGTAGTCTAGATCTATGTATACATGTAGAAGCTTTGTCATGGGATTGTACTAAAATAACTTTTATTCAACTTAGGGTTTTCTTCGAGTACCATAATACAATGATGTACTATTCTATAGGAAAGCCCAACACATTTTCGAGGCCGAGTTTATGTGATGATTCTATCCGAATTTTACTCTAGGCTTTTAAATCATATTCACAAGGCTTGAAAATATTATTGCACGCTATAATAACCTTTTCTTGAGACCTACTGGTATACTACAAAAAAAAAATTTTGGAGAGAGTTTAGTTTCTTCGGCGGTCAACCAAATCATTTTATTGAAAAAAAAGCACTTAACATAGTGCGTATAATAGAAAAATTTGGACAAAAACAACAAGGGGCTGTAAGAACAACGCCACGGTAGCTCACAACTATAAGAATAAAAAGGCTTACGACGAGTTGTAAGCTACATGACGTTGTACTTACGACCCTATGTCTATATTGTTGCCTGCAGCGAAATTTAAACAGGAATGTGTACATTAATATTGAGGTATACTAATCCTTATTTATATAGTGTTTTTCACCATAAAAACAGCTATGTAATGCTAAGAAAAAAATATGTAACTGGAAATAACCCTCTAAATCAAAGATTCTACAGAAATCCTAAGAGGCTTTTAGAAAAACATAACATACATACATACATATCTGCCTCTCCCCCCATACATACATACATATCTGCCTCTCCCTCCATCCAATAGCAATCATCTATAGTCTTAGAGCAGTAAGGATTATTAATGCTCAACTTACAGTCCCCCTCTAGTAAATATGTGCGGCAGCTGTCAGTCCATGCAAATTTAATCGCATAAAATACTCAAGCCAACTCAACGTTCACGTCGTGCTGCCTGAATGCCCTGACCGTGAGGTCATAGGCAGCTGACTGACCTCTGGTCAGGAGGACAACATGCCCCTGCGACATGCGACATACAGTACCCACCGACGTTTGGAAAAATCTTATGTCCATCAACAGATCCTTGCCTGTGGGTTCGAACTAGTTACTGTACTAGTATATAGCAGATCACCCCCCCCCTACTCTTTATCTTTATTACCCCTATTTGATAGTCAGAATGTTGCATTTTGACATCTTTTGGGTTACCCTCTCCACGCAATAGATCAGGTTCTTTCCCTTAGAGTGGAAAGCATGAAGCCAACAAAACTAGTCTTGGTAAAAAGATCCTCACAGACGCAGCATGACGTGACGATATGGTGATCTACAACCACCAATGGCATTAAATAGTAGCTAACAAAATGGTCAAATGTCAACCAGCTAGCAGGCTCTAGTGGCGAAGACTGCAGCTAAGACACAGTCTCACCAGGGTTTGTATTGGCCACCCTTAAACTGTGTAAGTACATTCCTGACAGGGGGATACTCATTGCAGATGATAGTTTGGGTGGGTTAGAGGAGCGGTCAAAGAAACCTCCAGTAATGCCACGAAGAAAACAAAAAAAGAATCAAACGAGATCGGTCGACACCTTGTAAAACGCCCGCGCCAGTCAGTGTGAAACCAGACTGCATCTCGTGACAAGTATGCTACTGGTTACCAGAGGAGACAGAAATGCCAAGGTCCATTTAGAAAGAAAGAGGAAAGAAATCCAAAGAAGCAAACTAAGCTGAACATCCTCCAACTAAGTGGCATAACTATAAAGAACAAGAAAATAGAACTACCTAAGACTCATACATCAAGCAATATCCCTATAGATTGCTATGAAGGAAAGTCTCCACAAAACCCCCCATGTCCATCTTACAGGATATACTGCTTAAATCCTTGCACCTGTGAAAACTGGTACTTACCATGAGAAGACATGTAGCAAACATGAAAGAAAAGGCTACCAAACGACTCTCACTTTTTAAACATATTGCCAGTACAAAATGGGGCTCCAATATACAGACCCTAAGGACCCTCTATATCGGATATATACGTGTATCAGGTCTGTACTAGATTACAACCAACACAGTAATAGACCACATCTAGAGCCAAACACTTAGTTTTATCAGTGAAGGAATGAGATCAACTCCAACAGCAGCATGTGAAATCCAAACCATTAACCAATCTTGAGCCCTTGAGTTTGCGCAGAGAAAAAGCAGCATTAGAACTCACAGAATGATGTCTCAGAATGCCCGATAATAATGAAACAAAAGCGCTTGTGGAAAAATGGAACGGAAAAAGCAGACTTAAACACCAATCTGTTCTGCACAGGACACAAAAATTAAAAGATAAGTGCCATCTTCCTGGCACAACAAGAACCCAAACAGAAAAAGTGATGAAAACACCAACTCACATCCCACTTCTACACCCAGAAATAAAGCTTTTAAAAACTGATACATGTAGATGAAAATGTTACCAAGCAAACAAATTTATTTGAACTAAAAAGAGATCACTATTAGCATCTAACCTCAAGATTGGATTCACATTTTCACTTTTGGCCTCGTATCAAGTATTTAAGCACATGTTTTAACAGGGCTGGATATTATAAATACATTTAAAAAAAATTATTTGTCAAGCTAACATAACACATTATTTTTCACTTCCCCAAATGGTGATTCTAACTTCTTTAGGGATATAATACTGATCTATGGGAGCATTGAACATATCAAATGGGCAGAGGAGGGGGGGAAAACATACACAAGCCTCTGAACCTTTACAAACAGTATACTAAACCACAGCCATGTAAGATCAGAGAAATCCTTCCCCTATCTCTTTGTCACGGCGACTCGAGGCACCTGTGGTCATCATGGAGTGCCTATAATAGGCGAATGGGTGGGATTTGATTATATCGGAGTCAGCCAATCCATGGAGAGAGAGAGAGAGACACTCCTTGAGTTTTGGTGTCCCTTAGCTGCGAACTGAATTCGATGATTAAAATTGAATACAATACCTGCCAGCTGTTCTCCCTATATAGATCTTTTTGTTGTTTAGGCCTAAATAAACAAAAAAAATTGAATACCTCATTACCTGCCAGCTGTACTCGCTGTCTTTTTGTTGTTGTATTGGCATGATTTGCTTGATTAAAAAAGACAAGGAGCGATTCGATTGTATTCAACTGTTACTGTTTATTTAAACACGGATACAATGCGGGCGGGGAAGGGGGGTTGGGACTAACATAAATATGCAATCACATATAAAATTGATGTGAAGCAACCAGCTCAACTTTCTCTATTACTCTGTCTCTCTGTCTCCACGGGTTGATTGACTCCGATGTAATCGAATCCCACCCACTCGTCCATTGAACTCCACCGACCCATTTGTCATGATTTGATCGCCCACAGGCTAGGGTCAGTAGGGACCACAAAACTCAAAGAGTGCCCGCATATAGATTGAATTCCACCCACCTACCCATTTGATCGCCCACAGACTAGGGACAATAAAACTCAATGAGGGCCGAAATCTCCACTGACCTGGTTTTCTTAGCTTGCAATTCCTCCTATCTTCAATTGAGTAGCTCTAACTCTAAGCTTTCTAGAAGATCTTTTAGAATCTCGATCGTTAAATTCAGATAGATCTAGATCTAGATCTTGAATAAAGGCGTTGATTCTGTATCAAGTTAAATTATTTTCTAAGGAGTTTTTTTTTTAATGGAATCCAATCAACAATTATAAAGAAGCAATGGGTAGAATCTAGCCCAAGATTTACACTGCATAAAAGCTTAGATCTAGAAATCTAGATCTAGATCTAGACAGCGATAGCCTTAGCTAAGATTGGATAACCTAATGTTTTTGTTATGCAAGTTGGGATGCATTCAACAGTGAGACGTCGCTAACTAAACACCGATTCACCGAACGCTACTTAACACCGATTCACCGAACGCTCTTTTACAGGAAGTCGAACGTTATTAATACACACGCCTCTGAACCTTTACAAACAGTAGACTAAACTGTCTTCTAGATCTAGATTTCTAGATCTAAGCTTTTATGCAGTGTAAATCTTGGGCTAGATTCTACCCATTGCTTCTTTACTACTACTACTACTACTACTACTATGATAATAAATAGAAGAATACTTTGAACCGTTAAAGTCAGTACTCCAAGATAGATTGATAATGCAGGTTACTACTACTACTACTACTACTACTACTACTACTACTACTACTACTACTACTACTACTACTACTTGTAGTAACATAATAAAAACAACAACACAAACAACAACAACAAAAACAACAACAACAACAACAACAACAACAACAACAACAACAACAACCTATAACCATAAAATTTTTTTTTTTTTTACTTTCTTCTGTTTAGGGTTGACATTTATTATTACTTATTTTTAATTACTTTTTCAAATCTAGCATACTTTTTATGTTGCACACGTTTGTCTTCTCGTTTACGTTTCTAGGTTTCCAAATAAATATGTTAATTTAGTGACAAAGGAAAGGGAGAAAAAGTATATGTGTATGAATGTATGTATGTATGTATGAGAGAGAGAGAGAGAGATAGAGGGAGAGAGAGAGAGAGACATACACAGATATCTTAACCTCCATGCACATACCTCAAGCCAATCATCGGAGAATTTTAGGTTCACGGACACAGAGACAGAACAAAGATACCAGAACGTGAAGCCACAGCAAGTAAATTTATATCAAAAGTGTCTAAACGCAATGGTGAAAAAGGTGGACTTGATTGAGATTCTAATGCAGAAATTCGTTGTAATCGTATGGGATATTTGCGAATATAGGCTGAGCTACCCCACCCCCTGTCCAGAGAGAGAGAGAGAGAGAGAGAGAGAGAGAGAGAGAGAAAGAGAGAGAGAGAGCGAGAGAAAGAGAGTGAGTGAGGATTAGGGTCTCTGGTAGGAGAGGGCAAGGATCTCCTTGTCTCCCAGTCCCAGGTTTGCAAAAAGGTACAGTATTTATAACACGAGCTTCTATTTCTAGGCGGATGTACAGTTGTTACTGTTTATGTAACTTCTGTGCATATATTAAGTTTATCCAGAATCCTGGCAAATAATTTAAATATGGACCTAACTTATTACATAATTCCTTAAACGCAATTAGAATGATAGTACTCTGGGTTCTTTCCAACCATTTCCCCATATAACTATATTCTTTCCTGAGCCCTATTGAATCAACAAAAGGCAGACAGCAAATGCCATAAAACCTGAAGCTGTATAACCAGTGATCGTTCATTTTCTTAACGCACTGGATATTAAAATCCTTAATTTAGAGAAAAAAAAAATAAAACTTAACCATTATAAAGCAGCTTGAAGTGTTTTGCAATTGCATGCACCTCTTCATGACTGTCCAATTTTGTGCTATTGCTCATAAAATGTTTTGTCCTATTGATAAACACCTTTTTACACAATATAAGCAACTGTCACTGATTGGACTTGATGTAAGTCATGCATGGGAACGAAATAAAATGCAATTTTCAAAGACAGCAACACGGGTACTACATATTAAATTTAACACATTAACACAAAGAAAGACAAGATGTAAAGTTTTATTAGTATTCTTTCATTATTGGGTCTTTGGTGCTTGAATCTAAGATCAAAGACCAGTTTATATTTTCATTTTCATTTACTATTGTCTCTAGTGCAATGCAGGACATTGAAAAAATTTATAAACTTTGATTGGGCAGTAGAAAGTTAACTTTGTAAAAGATGAATTTCAATCATGTCTTGGTGGTCCATAAGTAATAAACTTTCCTGAGTAATTCTTAATAAAGTTCTAAAAAAGTTAGACACACTGATTTTAAACTGAGACAGACAATCTTTACTTTTTCACCACAAGTTAAAACATCTTAGAAATTATGAAAAAAAAAAAAGATCTTCAAGTACACCATGCGCTCAGTATGCGTATAAAATTTACACGATATTAATTTAAAACTTGTGTGTTTTTCCTTTTGAGATCTAATGCTATACAACACGTGGAACATGAAAAAATACACATGCTACCTTATATAGGATCCTCCCGAGGAACAAAGGTAGGCAACATTAAACCCATAAAGAGAGCTTGGCTCTCTGATCTAGAGAACCAATATGTTTGGCATTATAAGAGCCGTAAAAGCAAGAAAACGGTAAAATGTATTTGTCAGACATGGAATTAAAGCCAACAGAAAAAAGAAATTTCAATAAAAATAAAATTACAATGAATCTCATATGTATTACGAGACAATGTCATATCTGTTAAAATATTTGGTAAAACTGGGAAAGTAGATAAGATGCAAGACAAAATTGTGTTATAAAAGCTGTTGAAATAAATTACATGTACTTTTAAAAACTTTTAACTTAAAAAAATGACTATGTAATTTCAAAATAAGCTGAATTGGTCCTGAGATTTTTAGCAAAAATTGATATGAAATTTTTAGACATGAATAGGCATTAATCTCTATAGTTTTTTTTTATACACATTAAAAAGAAAATCAAAATGTAAAGTGCTTATTAACTTCTCCCTTTTTCTACGTTCAGTTTGGTGGTAATTCTCATCAGTTCTATAATCAAAAAACAGCTGACACATCTATAATTAAGTTCAATACAAATAAATCAATCTATGCCTTATTTATACTAGCTAGACCAGAGCTTCCATTTTATGTTTTATTTGGGGGAGGGGGGAGGGTTGCCTGCTGGCTCTTAAAATTAAGGGCACAAGGAAGTTTAAAAGGTAGATTGAAATTATCATTTACCATCAAAGTATTACATATTAGAACAGATCAGTGGGAAATGTTCTGAACAAAACAAAAAAATGATATCCAAATGATTTACAGAAAGTTTACCCTTGAAGAAATCATTATTTTCAAGAGAGTATGTTTGAAAGATACATAATGGAAGCCAGTGATGATGCATTATTGAAAAAAAAACAGATAAAAATGATGATTATGTTACAAGCATTTGAACACTTGGGCAAAGAGTCAATGCTTCCCTCAATAGTTCAACATAACTAAATAGAAAATAAATTAAAAGGTGCCACAGTACATCTTTTTTGACTCACAAGTTGGACAAGTTATGTTATAGGCTCATGTAGGCATTTGTGCACAACGGAAATTTAGGTACAGCCTGAGCTGTTAAGGCATGATAGACATAGAGACAATTTGATCATAACAGTCCATTTCCTTTCGAATGATAGAATCTAGTACAATAGTATGATACATAAAATTTCTCTTAAAGAAAAATAGTTGCAAGAAACACAAAACAAAAATTGGTGGTATAATTAGTAAATTGCTAAAATTGTATGATACAAAAGTAAGATAATTCTTTGCGAACTGGATTAATAAGCTGAAATAGGTTAAGGCAGTGAATCGATTCATGTCTAAAACTTACTATAATAATATCACAATAGAAAAACAGGAACAAACTAATAATTATAAACTTTCAGTTACTGAAGGGCAAAATACATTTTGTTTTTTCATGGAAAGGTGTCAAAGTGAAAACCATCCCCCCCCTTCCTTAGTCCATCAATAAAAAATCTGGGGTTAAGCTTGCTGAAGATTAAACAAAATGACAACAGAACCCCCCCACCCCACATCCTTTTCCACTATGAATATTTATTAAAAAAAAAAAACAACTAATAGAGTCAATAATTTAAAAGCATCAACCACAAGTGCCATCCTAGCAGCTACATGTGTATGTAAATCTAGTTTAAAAGGCAATTTCACAGTCAATCAAAAGAAAAATGCCTTTCTCTTTACCACTACATATTTTATAATACAAAGGAGGTGATCATTCCTAACATTTCAAATAATTTTTTTTTTCAAGGCATTTGAAAGAAAACGTTTATTCCAATATGTTAGAAAAACGATGGCTGAGGTTTATGCCTAGAACCTAGACAAAATTCATAACAAGATGCTCTTAGGATTTACAGATGTGTTGAAATGTAAAATCTTGTCAACACGACAGTAACATGCATCATCAAAATGTCCAAAGGAAGCATTAGATTTTTCATCTCTTTGATAATTGAAGTAATTTCAAAATACAATTCCTACATGACTTATGAGAAGCATTTGTAAGGTATTACTTATTTTTAATGACAAAAATAATTTTAAATAAACAATTTAGCTTTATGAGATATTAATCAATAATATGAATGCAATCGTATAAGTATAAAAATATATTTTTGTGCAATTTTAAAATTTAGTATTTAATATAAAAGTGCATTAATATGCCTTAATACATTTTTCAAAGAGTAAAAATTATAAATCATAGGTCATAACTTATTGACTTTTTTAGCTTCAGTCTCTATTTTGGAATTCCTATACAGAATATTGGCTTTAAAAGGTACACAGTACACCTTAAGCCCAGCAAACTTGGACTTAAAGTACATGTATATACTGTATACAGCAAACGGAAAAAATTCTGCAATTTCTCTACTTCAGCTTTCTCAGGTTTTATAGTTCTACCATAGGTAAACATTTAAATAAAAAGGAAAAGCCAAAGAGTGAGGAATGGTTAGCAGATAGTTGAGGGAGGAGAGGAATAGTATTCAACAACTGCTCCTCATGTTGAAGATCAGCATACATGTGCCAGATAGAAAAACAATTGCCGCCATTACTTGTACAGTGTGTAGTGAGAATGGGCAGTGTGGGGAGGAGGAGCTGGATTGTGATCCTGATAGTTGGAGGTACAAGATTGACAATAAATTGGCACCCTAGACTTCAACTAACATATTCAAAATAAATGAGCTAGTTTGCTGAATCCAAATTCCAAGTAATACTTTATGTCCAAGATTCTGCACTGATGTAAATTTTATCTAAAGCCCATATCACTATATAAATCATTTGTTGAATATTACGTTTAATTACCCTTATTTTGATATATAACTAGACTTAAAATGTTCCAACTGCCTTAATGCACACATGATTTCTTGATTTGGTCATGCCATCAGTGAGATTCATCCTTTTCTATTTTTTTTAATCACTGAAATCTCTAGATCTCTACATCAACATCTGCATAAAAAATATAATCATCCTTAATATCAGCTATAAATAAATTTAATTACTTGCATTAAATCAAGTAGTGATTGTTTGCTTAAGCTAATTAATTTTTTCTTTTTCAGGTTGAGAGCTTTGTACATTTTGTGACAAATACATTATAAAAAGCTTGATGAAAACTTCTGAACTGGACACAGCAATGTTAAATAAGACAATTCAATATGAAAAGTTTTAAGAAACGTACTTGCATCCTGTTTTAGACATTGATTACTCACATCAATGAGCAAGTGTTACATTATAGTGCATGTTGTATTATGTAACTAAAAGCTATATGGATAAATTGGTCATATCAGCTCATAAAATTGAAGACATGGTGTTCATCCATTTAAATAGTGAGATGAGAACATATATATACCAACTTAACATAGTGCATTATATCTTAAGCTTGATGCAATACTCTTAAAACTTGAAAATCAACAATAGTAATTTTCTTCAAAACATAAAGAAAAATATTGTGCAACATGGATCAATCTATTGGCAAAGTGTGTCAGATCTGTGGGTATGTTTTGAGGATATGTAGAAAAATTCCTCAATCGATAAAGGCAATTTTAAAATCTCTAATAAGATAAAAGGAAACAAAGGAAAAAGATTAAACTGTCGGTGTTAAACCTTAATACATTCCAATAACTAAAGAGGAAAAAACATACCTTTTTCACATACTCTGATCTTGAAAGACTTAGTTAGTGCTTCCTAACATCCAAATGGATAACAAGTGCAGGATTAATTCTCTACCTAGTAGAAGTTATTATTAATTTGTCAGTGAGAAACAATTCAGTTCTACAAACACTAAAAAGATTCATTTGTCCAACTTCGTTTCTGACTTTAACAAGTCTAACAGTGGAGGGAAATAACATGTCTGACAAGGGAGGGAAAGGAGAAATTAAAGTATAACATGTCCCCTTAAAAGAAAAGTTTGTTTAATACTTAGTTCATAACTACCGTATACTAATATCCTAAGGTGCATAATAATTTTTCACTTATTGAGATCTTACTTTTTATCAGCATCAAGCTAGCTATGAAAGAACTTTCTGGGCAAAAATAACAAAAATTTGCTCAGATGAGGGTTAAAGTCGTAATATTGAAGTACAAGCATCATTCGTTGTCTAAGCGAGAAAATTTTAAAAACTTTTATAATAAATATAACCATCATTTATAAAACAAAAATAACTGATGATTGATTTTGAGAGAAAAAAATGGTTGAGTTAAAATTAAAACTGCTGACAGAGAGATAAAAAAACAACAACAACAGACTGAGGCACTTATTGTGGCTGTGACCCCACTTATTTTTAAAAGTTTTGTTAGTGGGAGAAAAATAACAGCCGAAACTTTGACGTTGAGCTGACTATTGGAAAGTTTTGTATGAATGATCTGAACAAACGAACACAAAAAAGGGAAGGAAAAAGAGAAGAAAATGATCATGACACAAAAAGCATAATTTATAATTGTAGTAAGAGAAATCCATCTACAGTCCCATTCATATATAACAGCTAGTGTGGTAATGGCACCTACGGGTGTAAAGACACTTTCCCCACGCCCCCTTTTTCTAAAGTTAAAACCTTAGTAAAAATTCATAAGCTCTCTTTCTGCTACAATGGCACCTTGAATAGACAGAGCTTAATAACACAGGCAGCGAGTGTGACATAGAATGCTGCACAGCCAGCTAATAAAAAGCCTCTCAGGTCTGTCCCACTTCTCCCTCCTTACACTCATTAGTCCAATTCATTATGCACAGCCCACGTCCCCTGAGCGCCTGTCTATGTACAGTGTGACTATATAATTACACAATCAACAGGAATGGCACTACTAACTCTAAAACCCAAGCAGTCGTTACACTTCTCGTCCCACTTTTCAGTTTGATTAGTCGCCTTGTTGTATAATGCACTGTGCAGTATATTGATGAAATAAAGATATAGATCTAGAACGGCAAAGGTGAAATGGAGCCCCGAGAGAAAGAGAGTGAAAGAAAGAGACAGAGAAAGACACATAGAGAGAGACAGAGAGAGTGAGAGAGTGAGACAGACACACACACACACAGACTGAGATAGGGAGAGAGATAAATTACAGCCAAGAGACAAAAAAGAATGAAAAACAGAGCGAGAGAGAGAGAGGAAGAGAGTGAGAGTGAGTGAGAGAGAGAGAGAGAGAGAGAGAGAGAGAGAGAGAGAGAGAGAGAGAGAGAGAGAGAGAGAGAGAACAGCGTGATGTGCGCTCATCACTCATTGTGTGCGTGTCTGCCAAGGTGTAACACGCAGAACACAGAGGCTTTCTGACTAGCCACATCTTTCTCCTTTCCTTCTCCCGATTTATTATTCCACACGCTCTACTTGAGTGCCTGTCTGGGTACTTGATAATGATAAAATCAAAAGTACCGAGCCATCACTAGAACTAAAGCTGTCGCACCCCTCCTCACCCACTCCTTGTTTTCACACGGACGTCAGACGACTATATATAATATAATCAAGGAAAGCAACCTATGATAATATTCAAATATACTGAGTCGTGTCCCATTTTTTATGTTCTTCTCCACAGTAATTGAAATTGTATACATGTAGGCCTACATGTATATAAAATATAATGCTTTTATTCGTTTTGATAGTGTTTATATTTACATGATATTTATCCCATAGTTTCAGATGTTGATTTTGTGCAAATGACATTTTATTTGAGATTAAAACTTCTCCTTATTTTCGAACTTTTCATTTTATTTTCACTCATATCTTTATCGACCAAAGAGCACTGATAACTGTTAGACTTCCTTATCAACTTTTCTGCAACCAAGACACAAAAAAGTCCAATGGATCTCTACACCAAAGAAAGACTGTAAACATTCTTGAGTAGTAGTAAAAGTTATGCAAAACTTCTTCAACCCTATTTTCAACAATAAGATACATGGAAATATTTTATGCTTATATCCATTAATAATGATCGTTTTTGAAATTTTTAATGTTTACTTACTTTTGAAGCAAACAAAATGAGTAAATTCTTGACTAGAATTAAGCATGTAAAATTTTTGTATATACTTAAGAAAACAAAACAAAACAAAATAACAGTTGTATATATTTTAGATAGCTTTCAACATAATGAAAATGAGAATCTGAAAACATTTTTGTGGCTGAATTTTCAAAATTAATCCTTGTAGAACTCCAAATACATAACATATAAAGAGCTAAAATTAGACAGTGATAAATAGCTGGTCCTGTAATCTTGAGGTAAATATCAATGCTGGATCAAATGCCCATGCCCCATGTGTTTTAATAGCTCTCTAGCTTCATGCTTTGACTGAAAAAGAAAAGAACAAAAAAATAAAATAATAATGATAACATTAGCATTATATTCTCAATAGGTTTCGGGGCATATTTTGATTGGAGGGGAAAATGTATTTACCAAATGAATATTTGAAATAAAATTATTTACATTAAAAGAAAAGAAAAGTTTAATGACATGTTATTCAAGTCCAGTTTCTGCTTTGAATCATTCTTAAAAACAAAAATATCTTCACCTAGAACATATGTGTGCAAAAGACTAAGCAGTGAGTCTTTAGTTCATACCTTTAGATTAACTATTCATAAGAATTTCATATTTAGCTACTAAGTACCTAATAAAAAAAAGTTTACCAGGAAATTATGTTTGGGCACCTATAATGGTTTGTTTAAATCCAAATCTGTCAATTTAATACACTGGTTGAACTCACAAGTATTTGAAATGCTTAATTTTGTTACAGCCAAGTGTATAAATAGATCAGATCACCTCCAATGAAAGGCATGGGGTAGAAAGTGATCACTTACATCCTTATCATCGGGAGTCTTTACTTCATATTCAGCTGCAAGGTGTAAAAACTCAACTGCTTTCTCTTTATTATGAAGATGTTGGTAACACTTTCCTATTAGGAGCAAATTTGTGCACATAAAGTTCTTTTTTTCTGGAAAGAAAAATAAATTATGTATACGATTAAAAATATATTCATTTGAATAAAGACATACTGAAATATCAATTCTCATTGCTCTATGTTATTTAAAACGTACTTCACAAATATTTTTAGCAATGCATATATCATATATTATATTAATGATAGGTAAGATAAGCCATAACAATTCTGTAGTTCCTACAGAATTTTTTTTAACCCTATCCGTACATCGTGTTGTACTATCATATTTGTGCATCAAAGGTGCCCCAACATTTTAAATAGACAAAGAACTGATGCATAATTTACCGTACATCGGGGGTGACTTTGTGCCCCAACGTTTTTAACTGAGACAGACTCAACCAGTATGGGACAATATTGGGAAAAAAAAATTGTTGACTGATTGTGGAATTCGAACCGCAGACTTTCCGATCTGGAGACCAATGCTTTACCACTTGAGCCAGCTTGCTCCCCAGGAGTAGGAGAGAAAGTAGATTTAGAAGGAGGAGGCTTAATAGTAGAAGAAGGAGGAGGCATAATAGTAGGAGAAGGAGGAGGAATAGGAAGAGGGGAAGAGAAGAGGAATAGAAGGAGAAGTAAGAGGAGGAGGAGGATACAGCCAGAGGTTGTAGGAGTAGTAGTATTAGTAGAACGAGGGGTAGGAAAGGAGAGCGTAGTAAGAGTAGCACGAAGAGGTTGCAAAGGAGTAGGGAAAAAGGAGTATGGTGAGGAAGATGAGTTGTAGTAGTAGTAGTAGTAGTAGTAGTAGTAGTAGTAGTAGTAGTAGTAGTAGTAGTAGTAGTAGTAGTAGTAGTAGTAGTAGTAGCAGGAGCAGCAGCAGTAGTAGTAGTAGTAGGTGTAGGAGGATGAGGAGTACATGGTGAAGTAGTAGTAGGAGGGGAAGGATGAGGAGGAGTACAGGGTAAAATAGTAGGAGGGGAAGGATGAGGAGAAATATTAGGAGTAGGGGTAAAAGTAGTAGTAGTAGCACGGCAAAGTGGAGGAAGCGCACAAGGTGTTGTTTTAGGAGGAAGAGGAGGAGGAGAAGGAGGAGGAGATAGAGGGGAAGTAAAGGGGAGAAGGAAGAGGAGTAAAAGGAGAAGTAGCAGTAAAAGTAGGAGGAGGAGAAGGACGTGGAGGAAGAATGAGAGGGCGGGGAGGAGTTCGAGAAGGAGGCGTAGGAGGATTTGGACTAGAAGTAGAATAATGAGTATGTGTAAGAAAGAGTACGAATATGAGTAGGAGTAGGAGTAGGAGTAGCAATAAGTCTAGGATGAGAAGGGGTATTAGTAGAAGTAAAAGAAGGAACAGGAGGATGAGGAGGAATAGGAGATGTAGGGGTAGGAATTGTACTGATAGGAATATCATAGTTTTTTGCCACTTTGGGAGGTAGGATGTCAAAGTCCCCAAAAATCGGGAGGTTTCAGAAATGGCGTCTGGTCAGTTTCATTTCAAGATTTTGCCTATAGTTCTGGTGTTATCATTTGTCGAAATGAATTTTTGGAAAATACTGAAAATTTCAATAAAATATTCCGATTGTGAGTATTTTAAAATAATAGGGTGTCAAAGTCACTTCCCATGTACGGATAGGGTTTAACATGACACCTTTGGTGTTTTTAATAAGTCTTTCTGAACAAAAATAACCATATAAGTGGTATGGTGATTGTGGTTACACAATTCTTTTATAAGCTAATCAGGGCTTTAAACACTAAATCCAGTTCCTGATCTCCATTTCTATACAAATTTATTTTGAGATCTATTGTATCTATATTATAAAGACAACCTTGGATTCTTTCTCTCCAATCTCCTACAAAACAACTCTGAGTAGGATAAACATTGACTGTACTATCTCAACCTAGTTAATAAAAACTAAATAACAATCACAGAGTCAAACGTAACATTTTATCACGTTGCCATATTCATGTTAAGCACATTAGTATGTACCAGCACATCTTTGCATTGATTTGCATACATTCCAGTTTAAAATAATGAATATCAAAGCTTAGATCTTTTAGCATTTTCAAAGGTACCCCAAAATAGTGCACATACAAGGAATAGGCCTTACATCATAACTTGAAATCAAAGGTATGAGAAATTTCAGATCCTCTGATATGCTTCAGAGAATAAACAAGTTTGTTTACCAGCTGAATTTGAACTGAAACATACCACACCCACAGCTATTACAAATTAAATAAGTTTAATTGTGATCACCTGCAGGAAAGAAAGTAATTACTAGCTTCTCCTTTATTACCCTCCCCCCCAAACACACACACACACGATTAGTTATAAACGATTATTATTAAAAAGCAGAAACAAACATGACAGTGAAATCAACCAACTTCTCAGCGCAATAGAAATATATGGTTTATGAACTTATAACTAAAAATAATAGGGAAAAAATATCGGCAATAACAGCACAACACTCAGAGCATCAGTTAACTTGATGAACAATATTGCTACATCCCATTTTTTTCACACCCAGTCGCCCGTGCCACACCCAGGCTGGCCATCGGACGACCTTCAAAGCACAGCCGGGGGTTAAATTCACCAGTACAGAACAAAATCCGACAAATAAATTTTCAAGATCATGGGCCCAAACTAGGGACCTCCCAAATAGAAGCCCAGCACTCAAGCAGGTAGGCCAGCTAGTAGCATAGATATCTTCCTTGGACTTACTTGATTACTTGGTCCTCACATATCTTATTATAATGTAGCTAAGTCCAAAAAACTCTGTCACTATAGGCCCAAAAACAAAGAAATCAACATTATCCGAATGGTGATTGGTACTTATAAAATGCGGATGGTGGTCAGGATTAAAAATAAAATTATGCTTGTTTTTTTTTTTACATTATAAAAAAATACATGATAAAAAATTTTTTTTAAAGAATTTTCGATAGGCTTTCTCAGTGCGAACAGGCCCAACTGATTCCTCCCCTTCTTTCAACAACAAACAAGATCCAAAGTTAGCTGTACAAGCACATAACCAAGGGAAAAGATCGCATCTTGTTTACTGTTCAGAATGATGCCAATGATGAAATTTGTGAATGCAAGGTATCTTTCTCGCAAAAAAAAAAAAATGATGGCATAAACGTTACAAAATAAACCAAGTTTAGAATCTGCCCCTAGACCTATGTTTAAAATCAGTTTTAGTTTTGTGTACTATGACTATCATAATAGGTACACAAACACTAATTTTTTTTCTAATTATCACTTTTCAATTTTTTTAAAGCGTCCAAATTTTACTGCGCACACTGCACCGTTTCCTTAGAATGCTTGTTTATTTGTGAAAAAAAGGCCTACTAAATTAATTATCTGTAAATACTACTAAGAGCATGTGGGTAAATTTACTTATGACTTATGAAAAAATGTCCAAACAAAAGATTATATATTGAAATCAAAAGCAAAAATGAAAAACAAACCAAGTGTTTACAATGATGTCCTATATGCATTTTTTAACAGCTAGGTAAATACATTTTCAATTTCTACAGGTATGGATTCTGAAGGAACACTGATTTGATTTTTAACACACTCCTCCAAATTTATCTGTAATCCTTCAGCTTTCTACATCCCACAATCTCCACAAATATTGTGGGTTCTCAACTTGTTAATTTACACATGGAGTCTTACTTGTTTTTTTTTAAATAAATATTTGAAAGATGTGTTGTAGCCTTGGCCTTTCAAATTTAGCTCAGATTAGCATGAATGACTTAAAAACTAAAATGTCAAATCAATTAACAGAGAATGTTATAAGTTAAAACATTTTGAACATTCACCCACTTGAAAGTCCATAAAACTAAAGAAGTAGTCTTACCATCTTCTGCTTTAAGCAGCCATTGCAATGCCTAGAAAGAGAGAAAAAAGGAGAAAGCATCTTTATAAAAAATGTATGCACATTTCTTCCAATAATTATATACCTAAAAAACAAGACAAAAAAAAAACAAAAAAAAAACACACACACAAAATACACACAGCTGAGATAGAGTCATGGTATCCCCGCCCTGTCTCGTGTGTGGCAGCACATAAAATTGACAGACGTCAGCCTTTGGATCCGTCCACAATGTAGCCTATATAGTGTTGACGTTGGACGTTAAACAAACTCAACTCAACACACAGATAAAAAAGAGCCATGCAGCTTTTCAGGACAATCAAGATACTTGTTTAAAAAAACAGAAGAAAGCTCTAATTTCCTCTTATGAGAATTCAATTTATTTCTGAGAAAAATTTGATTTTACATTTAATTTATAGAGCACTGAAACATAAAATAAAAACTGTCTTGTTCATCCAAATCCAAGGTTCAGTTGGTTTGATTGTGTAAACTAGGGCATACATAATTGATGATTAAGGTGTGGTCTTTTCTCCTTAATCTTTCTGAAGTTTCGGGCTGTTGTAATAGACAGAGAGAGAGAGAGAGAGAGAGAGAGAGAGAGAGAGAGAGAGAGAGAGAGAGAGAGATAGACAGATCAGTCCATAAATAAAACGTACCACTATGCACTTTGGGTAGTTATTAATGCTTACGTTGGCAAGTATTAGATGTGTATCTATCCAATCTCCTTGTAAACATCTACCTATCAGTGTTAAGTGCCAGAGAATGCATGTTCCCTTTTCTTAGTTCATATTTATACCTCATCATAAGAAGCTTCTGGAAGAGCCTCAAACAAAGCAGAGGCAATCTTGCGTTGATACCAAGGCCTTTCAGCAAATACAAAACACCAATATCCAATGGAATGCATAGAGATGTAGTCATTGGGATCCAATTCAAGGGCTCTCTAGATATGAATGGAAGGAAACAAAATTAAATGATAAGTAAAAAAATTCACTACTACAGAGGTTATGTTTTTAGGTGATTTTTTTTTTCAATTAATGCCTAGTATAGTAATACCACATTCTACCTTGACAATATCATTCTAATATCTGCATATCCATGGCATAAAAAGCAAATGTAAAGACAAGATGTTAAAAAGATCAGATGTAAGTGAAATTTTTGTTAGACAAATCAGGAATAAGAAAAACAGTTATTGACTTACATCAAAATGTTCTCTGACTTTGTATGCTGTTTTGATCTTGTGTTTCAGACCAATTCCTTCTGTTGTGAAATGCAGTAATGCACCATACCACTTTATAAAAGGATGAAAGAAACATTTTTTTTATATTCATGTTCTTCTGCGATTGATTAATGGTATAAAAAAATGTAATAAATTTGAAATATGTATTAATAATGAAGCTGTTCCAAGTTTGGATAGTAATTTTTTAAGAAGCCAAACAAATATATGGCTTTTCAAAAATTAATTCTTGAAGAAAAAAGGATAAATCAAACACTTTTTACATTAATCTTACTTCAGCTGTTAGACAGACAAACCCATGTAAAAACTATATATTGAAGTTTAAGCTTCCAAATAATTTTCTAGATTTCTTTAGAGCTGATGTTTGATTCAACAATTGATTTATAGCTATGTAAAATCTATCTCAGTTGAAAAGTAGAACACACCCTGTGGCTATGAGCACTCTTAGAATTAAGTTCCAAGGCTTTCTCAGCGTAAGAAAACGCTTCCAACATTAAGTTCTGCCTCTTATGTTTATCTTTCTCATACTTGGCTTTGTCATGAGTCACTCTGGCAAGTCGCCACTGAATGTCATCATTCATTACATCTGTAAAACCAAAATTAATAAGTTTCTTTTATTAAATTGCATAAAATTAATTTAAGAACATTTGATTTTTTTAAAATGTATCCAATACAAAATCAATTAGATATAGCTTTTTATCTATTTTTCTTTTAAATACAATGTATGGTGTTTTGTTCACCTTTCATTTAGGCAAATGACTCTCTTAACCAATAAAGTCTTTAGAAAATTATTTTCAGTAGTATATCCTAAATTTAAAAATACTATGTCTATAGGCATACCTTTATGTTTGATGAGGAGATCATAGAGCTTGTTGATTTCTAGACTTAGATAAAGTTTGTCTGCCTCTTCAATGACATTGAGCATGATTATTGTGCTGGGACAAACAGCCGGTCTCGTAAATCCACGTCCTTGAAGATCAGTCTCTACAGACAATGTATGAAAAAAGATAGTTTTTTGTCAGCCTTTCCTCAGTGTACACACATATAAGTTGTTTCCGTTTACATAGCCTTCACTCCTCTGTTAGCTTTAGATTTCATACATAAAAAAAGAGGAAAAAAACTGCTGAGAAATCAAATCCTGAAGATTCTAAAGGCAAAGAACAAAATAAAAAACTTTAAAAAAAAATAAATGGGTATTTTTCAGTGTTCCAACATTTAAATTTGATGTTTATATAATAGGATTTTTAAAATACATGCTTTAACTAGATTTTTAAGCATTAAACTGACAAAGACAGTCCATAGAAAAACAATTATTCCAGGGTCCAGTTTCAAAAGCGGAAGAACAAGAAATGTAAAGAAAAAAATTATAAGTAGGGGTGCAAGGTTAAAAAATCATTTCACGTATGATTTTTGAACCAAACGCAATGCAATTAACATTTGGCTATGTATGTCAAGTTCTAAAATAAACTTAAATAAGATTTACGATAACTTGAATAATACTTTAATTATTCCTCTTGGGGAAGTTGGTAAAACAGCTTTGTGAATCATCTCATACATCCACTCTTTTGCCTTTTCTTTCTAATTTATCACTCTTTTAATTTTTTAAACATTTTTGTCTCCTCCTCAAACACTACCAATTGCAAGATCCTATAAAAGACTGTACTATATACACCTGCCTCCATTGAGTTTAACTTTAATGCAAATAGTCTTTAACAGGAAAGGGTTTTCATTAGTTCATCATTATCATCATAGACTTTTCATGAGGTATACATATCAATTGTAGATGGAAAGTCTCAAACATCCACTATCCTACTAAGTGAGGTAGTTAGTCAACAAGTCACTCATGCCAGCAGCCCAAAGTACATGAGCTAGAATAAAAAATCATTAAAAAAAATTGTTAACTGTATGTATGCTAAGTTGATCAAGAATGATGTCTCCTCAACCTAGCTTTCTTCTCTGATAAAAAAAAATGTAATTCTTTGATTATTTCTGAGCGGTGTCATAACATTTATAAATGTAAAAGTGTGTTTTTCTGCCAATTTGATGTGTTTTTATCATGTAACAGTTTATACAACTCAAATGTAATACCACCTTGTTCTTTAATAAACGTATATGTGCTCTTTAAAGTTTGAGTGATGTCTCTTACATATGATTATAAACCATAGTTTTCAAAAAGGTCTTTATTTTGCAGTTTAATGTCTCCAAGGTTCCTACTGATATCCTAAACGGTCCAAGAGTAATAGTCTGACAATTTGCATGTGCAACAGAGTGGGATGGCAGGACTTGTGTGATCCAGATGTCACTGCCAACAGCCTATCAAGTAGGGAATTTAAAGCAGCACAACCAGGGATCAAACCCAGACCACAGCATCTTCTCCATTAGCATTAGATCCTATATACTGCATAAAGGACAATTTTTTGCAAAATGTTTTTGCTGTTGAACAGAAACTATAAGTCCCTTTTCTATCTGCCATACAAAAATTGAAGTAATAAACACCAAAGACAGGGCTTAAATTCATCAATTTCGCTATTTATGCAAGGTAAAGTTCATACAATTTATATTCTCTAAACAAGTATGGAAGATTTCAGGCGATCTGCGCCTGGCTCCGCTGTTCCTCACTCGTTCAGCGCAGCAAATCAGTGAACCGGTTTTTACTGCACAAGGGTTAGTAGTAGCAGCAGTAGTAATAGCGACAGTATTAGTGGTGATGACTCATGGTTACTTCAATACATCCTGATGGCAAGTCAGTTATCCATTGAATTTTTATGCGCTATGTACGTTTGGCCGCGATCAGTGATGACTCATGTTTGTATTTCAATACAGCCCGCCAGCAATCCAGCTACCTGATTAACTTTTCATACCCTGAGTGCGGAAAGGCTACAGACATGGCCACGCCCAGATTGCGAAAAGCAGCTGCGAACATTTGCTATGCGCACAAGATCCCAGATCTAGTTCTATAATACTATAGTCTTTCTGTTCAAATATTAGACACAAACACTGTATATATCACAATATTTTAAAAGAATCTAGATCCACATCATACTTAATTTTCTTTCTTGAAGAACTAGAAGTCTAGATCTAGATTAGATCTAGATTCAAGATCTAGATCTAAAGAAATGCATCAATAAAACTGGTAGATTTACATAGATATCTAGATCTAGAATCTAAATCTAATATGATAGTGTTCAATTATGACGACCTATAAGCTTACCAATGGATGGTCTGTGGTTGAGTAGTCATGGAAGTACTACTAACGAGGCAGTGGTAGTAGATCTAGCTTTGATTTAATTCTAGATCTATATAACTAGAGACGAGACAAAGGCCAATGTGAGTGTAGTGATCGTATGGAACTGGAACATTGGCATGAAAAAGGAAAAAAGGAAATGATAGAGGTTCTATTGACGATCATACGAGATTAGCCACGCCCACATTTTGAGACAGATTTTTTACAGTTTTGGACTAAAAAAAGGTTGGGTTTTTTTTGCGTGAAAACAAACGTATTTGTGTGTACATATTTTGGATGTACTAATAAAAGCGAGACATTTTATTTAATATGGTATAATCCCATACTAGTTATTGTTTCATTGAACGCTAAAATATAATTAAAGTTATTGACTATTCCACTAGAAATGGCCGGATAGCTCTCTTTTGGTGAAAACACAAAAGATTGTATATAGTGTAAACAAATTGGTTTCACTTTCTAGTTTCTATTTCACAGTTTACACTTCAGACACCAGTAATGTACAGTGTACTTGTACTGTAGCATGGATGAAGCTGCATCACTTATGAAAGAAAAGCTCCATAATTTGTCTACATGTTTATTACTACACCGACACTTCGACATAACTCAGAGCTCTAGATGAACACGATATTAAATTGTAAAAGATGGATAACATAGTGATTCGGATGCTAATGGTATATTCTTCCATTAAGTATCAACACATTTTAGCATCAGCTTTGATCCTGTTTGCTGTTATCAACCTATCATTGTCGGCTAATTCCATCAAATATGAAGAGAAATCGAAAGTAAATAACAAGTGTGTTTACTATGGAACAGGGTGGAATAAAGTAGTCTTCTTTGACGACTCTCTTTTTCCTTCTTTTCATGGTTGGTTGCGATTTTTAAGACAAAGCTACCTTTCGATTTTTCCCGTTGATGACAACGAGCCTAACCACCTGAAAATTGTCAGAAATGTCTTGTTTTCTGTTGTTAAACCAAAGCCATTTCTCTCAGGATCGACTCTAGTTGCAATATCTGAGGATGTTCTCACAAAATGTTTAAATCTTAATCCTGTTATTAAAGAATCAGATGTCTTTTTAAAGTTCGTCAGTGGTCAAAGAAGTGCTGGCGTTCCTGTTGCATTGGCCCATAGGTATGGTGGTCACCAATTCGGATATTGGTCAGGGCAGTTAGGAGACGGGCGAGCTGCTCTTCTGGGTACATTTCTAAATAGTGATGGAAATTATTGGGAACTAAATCTGAAAGGCTCTGGACTGACCCCCTTTTCACGACAGGGTGATGGCAGAGCCGTACTTCGCTCATCCATCCGTGAATTTTTGGCAAGTGAAGCAATGCATTTTTTAGGTAAGCCCCCCCCCCCTTTTTTTTTAAACCTATTTATATATAGATTCTATATATATATACATGAATTTAGCAGACAGGCAATTGTTCTAATTTAACATCATGTCATTTAAAAAGCTATAGGCCTACGTACAGTATTGTCTTTTGTGCCATGTCTCTTCCTGTTTACTAGAAAAAAATTGAGTACTGTTAAGCACATTAAATGAGTATCTCTGTGGTATTAAATAAACGGTCTTTAAAGGAGAGAGAGGCTCTCTCTCTCCCTCCCTCCCTTTCCCCCTCCCTCTCTATCTCTCTCCCTCTCTCTGGATTTAGCGTTTACTAGTTCTCCTGAGAATCTTATACCACAATGATAAGCCAGACAGAAACGATAGAGACAGAGAGAGCGAAAGGGAGGGGGTGGGTGGTGAATCCTGTTGTCAGTCGAATTCGTAACTTAGATTCAGATACACGATGAACTGATACACCCATTAATTACATGTTCATTGCAATCTAGTTCATATACACCAATGTTTTTCCTGTTTTACGGTTGCACTTTTTTTTCATCAGGTGTACCAACATCCAGAGCCCTTTCACTGGTTGTTAGTGAGGATGCTGTCATTCGGGATGAGTTTTACAATGGCAACCCAAAAGCTGAACGGGGCGCCATGGTGGTACGGGTGGCTCCGTCTTGGTTCCGTATAGGATCTGTGGAGATACTAGCTTTTGACCAGGAACTTCGATTGTTGCAATCGTTGTTGGATTACGTCGTGCGGCACCATTTCGTTCACATTGATGTCGAGAAAAAAGACAAATACCTTATGCTATTTGAAGAAATAGTGAATGGGACCGCTCATCTTATCGCTGCATGGCAAAGTTTTGGATTTACACACGGTGTCTGTAACACTGACAACTTCAGTCTGTTGTCTCTTACTATTGATTATGGACCATTTGGGTTTCTTGACGAATATAATTTAGATTTTGTACCAAACACGTCAGACGACGAAGGACGATACAGTTATCGGAAACAACCATCTGTTGGTTATTATAATTTAGACAAACTCAAGGTTGCTCTTGATCCCATTCTAACAAAGGATCAACAAGAAACTGCTGAAATAATCCTCAATGGTTATTACGAAATATTAAACCGAACATTGCTTCAACGTTTCGCAAAGAAGCTTGGACTGCCCTCATCTCCATCAACTACGGACGCTGATTTAGTTACAATGTTTTTGGATCTCATGCGTCTGACTCACTCGGACTTTACAATGTCTTTTAGGCAATTGGGAGAAGCCAAACTTGACGACCTCATAAAAGGAGATATACACCCCACTCACTGGGCTTTGATGCAACTCAGCTCCAGTCGAAAATTTAAAATATTCCTTGGCAAGTATCTCGCGCGCATGAGATATTTAGGATTGTCTGATAGCGATAGAATGCGGAATATGTGCAAGGTCAACCCAGTTTACGTATTAAGGACGTGGATGGCGCACTCTGCGATCCAGCGAGCAGAGGAAAACGACTTCAGTGAAGTGAAGAGGTTGCAGCGCGTACTGAGTTCCCCTTTTACCAGACAAGCCGAGGCTGAGGGTGCAGGGTACTCGTCGCAACCTCCATATTGGGCTTCTCATATAAAGGTCAGCTGCTCCTCTTGATCGACAAGTGAGGGGGAGGGGGTTGCTCCAAGGTTAGAGCGCGCAGTCTAAATGTTCGGCCTGACCGTCGCATTCTTTTGATTGTGTATGTGTTAGTGTGATGTGTTGTTAAACTAGAATATAGCTTTTATTATCGCCCATATGGGTGTACGAAGTTGCTCCACGGGAGATCGCAGGGCATCTTATGAGGAGGTTGCATGCAGGTTCGATACACGACTTGACTAGGCCGGGCGTTCATAGTGCATTATGATAACTTGGATAACTCTAGTGATACCAGGTTTTCTTTTGTACGTACATTTACTGCCTTTTCTCATCCGCAATTACGTTTATTGGTGTACGTGGTTTTACATGTATTATATTATTCAATTCATGTAGGTTTTTTTTTTCATGATGCTTTTTTTCTGATAATGGTACATGTGTATAATTATTATTGAAATGAAATATCCTTTACACATATATCAATGGAAAAAAACCCCAACTAAAAACATGTTCTTTGCTTTTATCTTATGGCTTTTTCGCATTGATTATGTACATGTGTATATCCACAAAGCAGTTAACCTGAGCATTTAAATATGTCTTTTTCGATTGCTTGTGTTTATTTTAATTTTAAATTGTATAGTGTGTTATAATTGCCGCGTGAATATTATGTATAGCCTACACGTGAAAAATGGTTGTCTTCATTACAGTTGACACCATGGCAAAGTTGGTTGGTTGGTTGGTTTTAACGTCCAATATCAGCAACTTATGGCTATCTCGTGGACGGGCCCCAAGACGGACGTCTGACAATTTTATGTGCTGCCACACACGAGACAGGGTGGGGATACCATGACTGCTGTCTCAGCCGGTCACATTATACTGACACCGACCCAACCAGTAGGGATTGCAACAGCCAGGATTCGAACTCGGGACCTTTTGCGTCGGAAGCCGATGTTCTACCCCTGGGCCACCGCGCCCCCCACCATGGCTAAGAAATTACGAAAATATTATTGTGTTTTTTTTATAAGACTTGTTCTCATAATCTTGCGTTCTCATTTTGACCTAAAATTTATGACATTAAAAGACAACAAACACACACATAATAAAACAAACCTCCTAGGCCTATAAAGATGTACGGCCTCAGTGTCTGCTATTCATTAAAGGGTCGGTAGAATTGTGTGATAATGTAAAACAAAAACAAAACAAAAAATAACATGAATAACAATGGAAGGCCACAAGGGAAATTATAATGTAAGATATTTGGGACATTGTGTACATAAACACCATTTTGGACGTGTGCTATTGCTAAACAGATTGACGCCGTAAACGGTAAAGCATCCCACTAGGGGAACCTTGGAAACGTGAAACATAGAGGCAGAGAGAGAGAGAGAGAGGAGAGATAAATAGATATATATATATAATAGAGAGAGAAAGGGGCGCTCTCCCCGCAGAGACTCTTTTCTCTGTTGTGGATCAAAGTGAAGCCACTATCCATTGTTCAAAATCAGACAGAAACTTAACTTAATTTCAAATTGTTTTAAATGTTTACTTCTTTGAAACAAAGAAGATACACGTACAATGTAGTAAGTAAGCTTACCTGTTACGAGACATTCTTTCTCTTCAAATTAGATCCTTCATTTTAAAATTGTTCTTATACATGAGTGCAGTAACTAAAATTATATCAGTTAAAAAAAACTTTGATTGCAAGACTTTAAATTTTTTTTTTTTTCAGAAAATGACCAAGTAAAGACTGGTTAGAACTAAAACTGACAGAAACGAGAGGTTCTTTTCGACTCCCATGTCATTTACGTACCATAGTTCGCGAACTGATTATGATTTGGAAATAATTATACGAGAGAAAACATTATCGTGTTCTTTATTTTAAATTTCCGCATGCGACTCTGTATAACCAAACGTCGAGATTTTCAGAAACCCTAAGCATTTGATGCAACTTGCATTCTCTATGATGTACGTACATATCTTTTACTCAGACATAGGATAGGGCACGGTGCCGATGAAAACCGAGTATACCCCCCCCCCCCCCCCCCCCCCCACACACACACACACGCGCGCGCAATGATTGAAAAAAAGTTACTGCATCTGTGGATCATATCAGGGCCCGGTGCACCAGCCGTAAATTGAACCGCGAACCCTTAGATCGTCAGTCCAGAGCATTTACCGACTAATTTGTCTGCGCTCCTGTTTGGGTGAATGGCTTTAGATTGTACTACAGTACATATAAACCAAACAATGACAATCTGTCAGAGACGTACGTCATTTTATGTAGCGCTTGAATTCACGCATCGAGTTTATCGTCGTATGGTTGGAGAAAATTTGGATTAATTTTGCTTTACCTTGTCATCATATAGGCCGACAGCAACTAGATCAGTATAATGTTATTGTGTCTTTGTCACAAGTTAATTACATTTATCTGCTTTAAAAAAGCAATACAACGTGGACCTTTGGCTTTTGGGAAAAAAGGTAAAAAATGATTTGCTAACGCATTTGACACCACTAACCTTGCACTACGGATTCCACTGGTTTGGATTTGTGGCGCTGCTGAAGCATCATCTTTTCCTTGATCACCGAGTACCATTTGATTGCTATCATACAAGGTGCGGCGACCCTGTACCTGAACATGGTGGGTCCTCCCATGATGTCTAGACAATATGGAATCAGTGAAGCCCCAACGAATGGCGTGATCTCCTTGGGAAATGAGGGAAATCACAGAATTTTAACCGAGAGGGAAGGAACAAACCGCCCCCCTTCTAGACACGCAGACCTACTGACGTAACCCGCGCAAGAGCCAAAAATGAGCTGAAAATCAATAATACGACAATAATTATGTTAAATGGCTTTTTTCTGTTACAATGTTCTCTTTAAAAATCGTAGGAATCGAACCATATTTACAATGATTACAAGTTCGTCGTAACTCCTTTTATTGAGAGGGAATCCATACCAACGTTATACATCTCTCCGATCAAATTAATTTATGCCAGTACATGTCTAGAGGGGCGCAATTATAAAAAGATGAATAAATATTGATCAGATGAAAGGTACCATTGGGTTTAATTTAGATTGTGTCGAGGAGCTAATTGGGGAAAAAACAATAATATTGTGCAATCCTTACTGCCACAAGAAATGGAATAAATTAACTTCCTTTGGCAATATTTTTTAGCTGGTTGCAACAATCATAATACGTTTATTAATAGTGAAACAAATGAACTATTGGGTTGCTTATAAGAGCAGTACAATAGAGCTAAGTTACGCGTTTAAGATTGCCCGCTTCACTGACAAAGTTTTGTACAATTTCATTTGAACAAAAAAAAAAAAGGCCTAAAAAAAGTAAAATCACGTTACTCAGTGCACTGTGCTAAAGCGTCAACCAACCACTTATACTAGTTAAGCCAAATAAAACGTTATTGAGTATGAGGGCGTTACACGTCCCACCTAATATGTTTTTATTATGTCTTTTAAACTAATTAATTATTTGTGGCATATCTTGAAGCTCTAATGCGGTAAAATTTTATATAATTATTAACCTTTTACAGCCGCGTACAAACAAAAGTCAGCAAGGATTTAATTTATTACTCCTAGTCCTTATATATCTAATTATAGTCTATATAATAATAATTCTAGTGGTGCACAAATTTAATTAGAAATTGAAGATTATTATAAAATTTCCTCTTAGTACCACAATTGCTAACGATACACTGGTGCTTCTCAACAATCAGCGATGTTCTTTTCCGAAGTGTCAATTCACTGTCCCGTGTGGTCCCAATGTAGAAATATCACAGTGAGTCAGTCCAAACAAAGGAATCCCGCCCTTTTATAGTATCTCGATATCCTCATTTATTGGGTGAAAGTTGCGCTATACCGAATTTGGTATTAAGAACCTTGCCCACTATTTTGCTTTGCTCCTAGATCAATGTACTTGCGTTTCGGACTTTTACATTTAAGCGGTTATGAATCTTTGAAAGTGTTTTAAATACACCGGTAAAGTTGTGTTGAACAAGTGGGAGATATTTATCTCACCATGGTGCATTCACTTCAGCCAGCTGAGGTTCGTAATCTGGCAATATTTTTAAGGTAAGGATCAGTTTGAGTGGAGTGGCTGGTTAGGAAAATCGGATTAGCGTGAAGTCCCATCTGGCAGCGTGGTATGTGGTCAACTCAAAGATGTACGTCGTGCAAAATGATGACGTCTATCGTGACCCTGGGCGGCGAGATAATACTATCCCCCACCAGGACTAGTTATTTAAACATCTTATTTTATGCCTGCGAAGACTTTTGTATTGTTAATTGTTTTCACTGATACAGCACACCTTCGACTTTGATATTAAGATTAGTCGAAGGGCGCAGGCTCAAGTGGCTGCTGGATTGGACAATTAAGTAAGATATTAAGAGATTATTACAGGACAAAATATAAGAGAGGAGAAAAAACATAACAAAAGACACTGTTAGTATTATTTTCTATCAACACCCACACTAACATGAAGACCAACTTCTTTAATTTAAAACAACAATAATGCAATCGCAAGCGTCCCTCCTTAACAGTAGTATTGGTTTGCCGATTCTATTTAAATCATTACGTGTATATAGATTGAAGGTTGGGTATGCAGCCACCAAAACAGGCACCTATACAGGTCCGGATTTAATGCAGGGCCACCAAAAGGGGTCACCCCACCAGAAGCGAGCGCATTCTCCTAGGTAGAGTTTATTAAAACGTTTTTATCAACGTAATTTACGAATCGGAAGACAATGAACGTAATAGGTTGAACTGATATATCGATGCGTGATTACATTGTGCGTGTGATAACAAAGGAGAAAGAAGATAGGATTAGACAGAGTTAACAGATTGATGTCAGGAGATGTGCATAAGTCATTCTTAGGTGCGGCTTCCGCCACAGAATAGGCATACGGCTTTAATTTATGTCTTCCACAGTTTGTTTACTTTGAACACATTTTCCCCCCATTAGATCCACAATGAGATTGAGACTGAGAGATTTGAGATAATTATGAGAAGAACGACGTTGTGCGATCACCAGTGATAGTCTTGTATGCTTCACGGGCTGTTCCCCAACAAGCAAAACATATTTTTTTAATTGAGAAAAAGAAAAACAGAGGCAGGGAAAAATGGAGGGGGGGGGGGGTCTGAGCGGCATGTGCCTTGAGAATCGAAACTGTTTCAGTATCGTGGGTGTATTTTTCTTTTTTTTTCTTCTGAGTTTTAATTTATTGGATACCGTACAACATCTAGTACAAGCTCAAGGGCCAACCAAGCATTGGTCAGAATTTGAGGCACTTATCCACTCAATAGTCACCATCGGGTATGTAGCTCTTGTAAATGTGTTACATGTTTTGTCAACATTAAAACAAACAGGTATGAAAAATTGTAGCTGACCCAAAAATAAACATAAATTTTTACTGCACTAGGAAAAAGAATTCCTGTAGGCCTATGAATTTTCAGATTGTTCAATAACATTATCAATCAATATTAATGATAACACATTAATCTGGTAAACAAAATTATTTACTTACTTACTTACTGCCCTTTTTGCCGTTTGCAATTAGGGCAGCAACAAACTCCTTCCATCGCTTACGGTCTTGAGCCAGCATCCTCAAGGTGCCCCATGACTGTCCCATGGCTGCTGCCTCTGCCTCCACTGTCCTTTTCCAGGTGGTTTTTGGTCGCCCGCGTTTCCTGTGTCCCTCTGGCCTCCATTGAACGGCTACTCGAGGGATGGCATCTTGTTCCTTGCGGAGTACGTGACCTATCCACCTCCACCTCCTCCGGATAATGATTGTCTCCATTGTCTCTTGTTGGCACTGTTCTAATAGGTCTTCATTTGATATGCATCTAGGCCAGAAGATCCGTGCAATTTTCCTGAGACTTTTGGTGTGGAAGGAAGATAACTTGCAAAGGTCGCTTTCTATCATGCGCCAGCATTTTGATCCATAGAGCAAGGTGGAAAGAACACAGCTTCTATATAATTTTAATTTTGTGTTCAGCTTGTACTGCTGTGATTTCCAAACTGGATTTAACATTCTGAAGGCATTTCTGGCTTTACCTAATCTTTCTTTAATATCTTTATTAGCTCCTCCGTCCGCTGTAACATTACTACCCAAATATTTAAAATGATCAGTGAGTGGTAGGAGAGTTTCGTCCACTCTGACTGGTCTAGGATTTGGAATATTTAAAACCATCACTTCTGGTTTTTTCTGGCTAATTTTCAAGCCAACCTGTTTTGCATTTGTGTTTAATTCGTTGGTTGTTTTTTTGGATGTGGGTGTGGGTATGGGAGAGAAGGGCTAGGTCATCAGCAAAATCCAAGTCCTCTAGGTTCGTAAAAAAAGGTTCCATCTTATTCCTATGTTCTTATCTCCAGTTGTTTGCCTCATAATCCAATCAATAGCGAGATTAAATAAGAGTGCTGACATTACACAGCCTTGCCTAACTCCAGATAAAACTTGAAAGCTGTTTTGACTATTTCCTACCCTGCAAGTGAAATTGTTGTAAAAACACTGGATAATAGAGACTATTTCTAATGGGATTCCATAATACCTTTATTCAAACTTTTAAGGTTCAAACATAAGGAGTAGTTGTTTCCAACCCCCACCCGGTTACATGTTATTGGCGAAAATATGTTCTCTTTTTTAAAGATGTTATGTGTTCAAAGATAAATTGTTAGCTTGTGAAATACATATATTCTGTATTCATCCTATCAATCATTTTAAGTAGGCCCAACCAAAAAATAGTGATTTACATGAGGCTAAATTACATGAAGATCCGTTATCGCTTATTCCTGGATCATAGGATGCTGGCAATGAAAGCACAATAATTATGTCCCTGCAGAATTATGCCATTTTTTGTGGACAAAATTATGCCAAAACAAAGGCAAATTATGCAAAAAATAAGACATGTATTGTGTGCTTTTGTAACCCCCAAAACCTAATTTTCAAAATAAATATAAATACTGTTAGCTTTTTTGGGATAAATTATGTTGTTACTGTAGCCTAATAAAAAAATTATGTTGTGAATTTAAAAATTATAACAATTTAATGGTATCAGATAATACCATTAAAATGTAGAAATAAAGAGAATTACAGTACTGTATTATTATTCTCTTAATTTTTCAAAATAACTCTCATAAGCTTTTGTTATTTAACTTAATTTTTACTCTTAGTACATACAGTTTGAAAAGTTTGAAAGTTATTATGTTGTGGTAGTTATGTCACCCAGAATTTACATCAAACAATTTCACTCCCTTTCGTTTCATGATAGTTATTGATATTTATTTCGGGACTTAAAGAACTTCCTGCCTAATTACGCCAAATTTGTATACACTTCACACAGAAACTTTGTTAAGTACAGCAGTAAACCTCAGATCTTTCCTAGTTAAACTATTAACCATCGTAATCCAAGCTCTAAGTAATAGTGAAAAATAATGGCAAAAAATTAGGAGTATAAATGTCCATAGAGAAACAAGTTTTTGATCCTGAAAATTTGTATGTCAATATATTAACATGAACTCATAGTCATATAGATTTTTTCATCGTTTAAGTACATGTACAAAAGTATAATAATCCCATCTTAAGCCCGGTCTTATCAACATACATGTGTAAAAAAAAATACTTAAAAAATTGCAATGTTATGACATAAACATAGTTCAACATAACAAACCGAAAAGTAATCACAACAAGAAACTTTGCATTAAAAAACCACAACAACAACAACTCTAAGAAATCAATAGATTTACCACCTGGACATAGATCTAGGCCTACACGTGGACCTTTGGCTTTTGGGGAAAAAAGGGTAAAAAATGATTTACTAACGTATTTGACACCACTAACCTTGCACTACGGATTCCACTGGTTTGGATTTGTGGCGCTGCTGCAGCATCATCTTTTCCTTGATCACCGAGTACCATTTGATTGCTATCATACAAGGTGCGGCGACCCTGTACCTGAACATGGTCGGTCCTCCCATGATGTCTAGACAATATGGAATCAGTGAAGCCCCAACACTGGCGTGATCTCCTTGGGAAATGAGGGAAATCACATAATTTTAGCCGAGAGGGAAAAAACAATTCGTCCCCCTTATAGACACGCAGATCTACTGACGTAACCCACGCAACAGCCAAAAATGTGTTGAAAATCAATAAGACGACAATAATTATGTTAAATAGCTTGGTTCTGTTATAATGTATTCTTTAGAAATCGTAATAATTGAACCATTTACAATGATTACAAGTTCGTCGCAACTCCTTTTATTGAGAGAGAATTCATATCAACGCTATACATCTCTCCAATCAAATTGTGCAATGTAATTTATGCCAGTACATGTCTAGAGGGACGAAACTACAGAAAAATGAATAAATATTGATCAGAGGAAAGGTACCATTGGATTTAATTTAGATTGTGTCGAGAAGATAATTGGGAAACAACAACAATATTGTGCAATCCTAACTCAAGAAAAGGAAGAAAGTAAACTTCCTTTGGCAATAATTGTTTTAGCTGGTTGCAACAATCATAATAAGTTTATTACCGGTAATACAATAATAGTGAAACAAGTTAAATATTGGGTTGCTTATAAGAGTGGTACACTAGAGCTAAGTTACACGTTTAAGGTTGCTTGCTTTATCTGACAAAGTTTTGTACAATTTCATTTTAAGAAAAAAAAAAAAAGAAAGGCATGAAAAAGTAAAATCACGTTACTCAGTGCACTGTGCTAAAGCGTCAACCACCACTTATACTAGTTATTGAGTATGAGGGCGTTACACGTCCCACTTATATGTTTTTATTATGTCTTTTAAACTTATTAATTATTCGTGGCATATCTTGAAGCTCTAATGCGGTTAAAAAAAATATAATTATTAACTTTTTACAGCCGCGTACAAATAAAAGTCAGCAAGGATTTAATTTATTACTCCTAGTCCTTATATATCGAACTATAGTCTATATATACATAATTATTATATTCTAGTGGTGCACAAATTTAATTAGAAATTGAAGATTATTATAAAATTTCCTCTTAGTACCACAATAGAATTGCTAACGATACACAGGTGCTTTTCAACAATCAGCGATGTTCTTTTCCGAAGTGTCAATTCACTGTCCCGTGTGGTCCCAATGGAGGAATATCACAGTGAGTCAGTTCAAACAAAGGAAACCCGCCCTTTTATAGTATCTCGATATCCTCAGTTATTGGCTGAAAGTTGCGCTATAAGCTTACCGAATTTTAAGAACGTTGCCCGCTATAATTGTATTGCTTTGCTCTCCTAGATCAATGTATTTGCGTTTCGGACTATTACATTTAAGCGGTTCTGAATCTTTGAAAGTGTTTTAAATACATTGGTAAAGTCGTGTTGAACAAGTGGGAGATATTTATCTCAGTATGGGGCATTCACTTCACCAGCTGAGATTGGTAATCTGGCATTATGGGCAATATTTTTAATGTAAAGACCAGTTTGAAGCTTGGAGTGGCTGGTTAGGAAAATCGGATTAGCGCGAAGCCCCATCTGGCACTGGCAGCGTGGCATGTGGTCAACTCAAAGATGTACGTCACGCAAAATGATGACGTCCATCGTGACCCTGGACGGCGAGATAATACTATCCCCCAGCAGAACTAGTTATTTAAACATCGTATTTTATGCCTGCGAAGTCTTTTGTATTGCAAATTGTTTTCAGTAATTCACTGATACAGCACACCTTCGACTTTGATATTAAGATTAGTCGAAGGGCGCAGGCTCAAGCAGCTGCTGGATCGGAAAAGTAAGATATTAAGAGATTATTACAGAACAAAATATAAGAGAGGGGGAAAAACACAACAAAAGACACTGTTGGTATTATTTTCTATTAACTCCCACACTTACATGAAGACTAACTTCTTTAATTTAAAGCAATAACAATGCAATCACAAGCGTCCTTCCTTAACAGTGTACTTTTATCTTGGTTTGCCGATTGTATTTAAATCATTACATGTATATAGTTTGAAGGTTGGGTATGCAGAAACCAAATCAGGCACCAATGCAGCCGGGTTTAATACGGGGCCACCCCACCAGAAGCGAGTGCATATTAAATACTCCGAGGTAGAGTTAATAAATTGTAAACTTGTGAAATACATGTATTCTGCATTCATCCTATTACGGTAATCATTTTAAATAGGCCAAACCAAAAAATGGTGATTTGCATGAGGCTAAATTACATGAAGATCCGTTATCGCCTATTCCTGGATCATGGGATGCTGGCAATGAAAGCACAAGCGAAAGTTAAGAAGATGCGCAAGCTGCCATAAATCGTGGTGGTATTGACGAGTCAATGGAACACAATGATATTGGATCCTACTCCTAGCGTATTAAAATTAAGAACGCCATAAAACGAACAAGAGATGAGCAAGATGGGATAACTTGAAAGCAGTGTGAAGTTGATGGGTATAACATACAGATGGGTCGGTTATAAACTGGACGTGACACTTTATTTTGGAATGACATTCTTCAAGAAGGCCGACACAGCAAACAAAAGCCTGTAACACACTCAACCTGATAGGAACACATATTGATGATATACCGCAATATGAATACATGATGATAGTGCGGCTTGAAATATTTCATCGCTTCCGAGACAAGTTCCAACAATATGGAAAAAAAACTTGCATGGAACAACCCGCTTCTTATACTGTTTCAAAAATAAGGCAGAGGCAGAAAGGGGGGGGGGTGAAAACTATTTACAGTTTGTGATCACGTATCCGATAATAGCGTGACGATTGGCGTCTACTCTCTCTAATTTGATCAATCAGAGGTATAGGGTATGGCAGCTCTATTTGATATGACTATTGGACGCAAGGTCGGGTGTCTGCTGTGACATCTACGCTCTCTGATTTGACCAATTGGCTTCAGGGTAAAGGGACATATACTCTCTCTGACCTGACCAATCTGTCCCTGTAGAATTATGCCAAAAATGAGACATGTATTGTGTGCTTTTGTAACCCCCAAAACCTAATCTTCAAAATAAATATGAATACTGTTGTTAGCTTTTAGGGCTACATTATGTTGTTTCGTATAATTAAAAACAATTAAAAATTAGAAATATACGATATACCATACTACTTGACAATGTAGAAGTATACTCGTATTTTGGGTTGAGTTTTGTTTTTGCCGCACGTAAGCACAGTATTACTATCAGCTTTATTGTGCCCAATAATTATGTTCTAAGGCATCCAATGCGGCCGCATCTTCGTGGAGGGACAGACCAATCAGTATAACTTAAGGGTGTATTAACCAATACAGTACGGTAACCCGTTTATTAACCCCCCCCCCTCCCCCCGAAACACGTACATGTATGCACTCGTGTCCGATCTCCAATAAACTTCCAATTTATTCTTTCTCAGTAAAGCAAACTTACGCGGTGCCATAAAGCAAAACAAAATAATAATCATTTATACACACTAAATGCACATGGAGTAGCTTTTTACCTTATTAGACAATTTAAGGTCTTTAATGTTTATATCAAATCGAACAAACTGCCCCGTGATTTCACAGCATTGCTCAAATACCCAACGAGGCACTGTGGACTTCACAGCCACACACCAATATTCACACTCGGCCCCAACCACGCACTTGGGTAGCCTAAGTAACACTGAACACTCTCGGCTCACCACACATATACATGTACAGCAGAGATCAAGAAAATCTTTCTGGTTAATTTTCAGCACCGCGCATGTTTCAGCCCAATAGTAATACATGTACAAGATAGTGAGATCTGGAATTGGGATAGGACAGCTCTGTACTTTATGTGACTATACGGTATTATTTACTGTAGCCTAATAAAAAGAAGATTCTGTTGTGAATTTAAAAATAATAACAATTTAATGGTATCAGATATTACCATTAAAAATGCAGAAATAAAGAGAAATTACAGTACTGTAGTTTGTATTCTCTCAATTTTTCAAAATAACTCTTATAAGCTTTTGTTATTTAACTTAATTTTTACTCTTAGTACATACAGTTTGAAAAGTTTGAAAGTTATTATGTTGTGGTAGTTATGTCACCCAGAATTTACACCAAATAATTTCACTCCCTTTAGTTTCATGATAATTATTGATATTTATTTCGGGACTTAAAGATCTTCCTGCCTAATTACGCCAAATTTGTATACACTTCAAACACAAACTTTGTTAAGTACAGCAGTAAACCTCAGCTCTTTCCTAGTTAAACTATTAACCATCGTAATCCAAGCTCTAAGTAATAGTGAAAAATAATGGCAAAAATCGGGAGTATAAATGTCCATAAAGAAACAAGTTTTTGATCATGAAAATGTGTATGTCAATATATTAACATGAACTTATTTTTATATAGATTTTTTCATCGTGTAAGTACATGTATAAAAGTATAATAATCCCATCTTAGGCCTGGTCTTATCAACATGTGTAAAAATAAATACTTAAAAAATTGCAATGTTATGACATAAACATAGTTCAACATAACAAACTGAAAAGTAATCACAACAAGAAACTTTGCATTGAAATATTTTAATTGATTTTGGAATTTAAATGAAGATAATGATATTCAGTATTAAGATCCATGCAAATCCTTTCTCTTCTGATAAGAGAGAACCAAAATAATAACACTAACAGCTGACTAAATCTAACAATAATAATGCCGTCAGTCTTAAAGTATATTGGATACATAAACCGGTAAAATACCATACAATTGTTCAGAATACATTCAAGTTAATATATTGGCCTATCTCAAAGACCGAAATAACACTGACCTACCATGAGAATTGTTGAGAAACTCCCACATCCTTCTTTTTTATCATGAGGACAATCGGCTGGGTCAATTTAAAAAAAAAATGTTTCTATTTTAAAATCACCTACATGTACACACACAAAAAAAAAGAAAAGAAATTTTTTAAAAGTTTCTTTCCTTTTTCTTAAAAATACTGATTTTGGATAGACCACTTTTGTTACCAATTTCATGATATATATATATCCCATAGGGTAATCCAAAAGATGTTATGTGGCCTAAGTTTACTATGTGAATTATACTTTTCTCTTAAGCCATTGAGGAGATATTTTAACTGTGTACTAGAGAGTGGTGATAAGCTTCACACAAATTATCCATTCCAACAGGAAGTGGGATTGATTGAAATAGATTTTTCCTTCTTTATCTTTTATTTTTACTGGGGTAGGCTACTAAAACTCAATATGAGCAACAGATTGTGACATTTATGTTGATAGAACTAAACACCAGAGACGCGCTAAACCTAAAAACCTTCTTTCATCTATTCTATTTTGCATATCATGGATATACATGTATTCTATACTTATTACCTATAGATAAGCACTACCAGAACAATTTTTAAACTTTGTCCCTATCCCTCTTATTCTAGTTTACAATAAATAACAAATCAACAATCATCATTTAAATAAACAAAAATATTTTTGACAATCACAGATATGGGAAATCTCTTAAACACCTTTGGCTGAGTGTTTTTAAGATCCACAGTGACAGTCCATCACAGGTTTAAAAAAAAACACACCTCATAATTATACATGTTACAACAAACATTCCTAGTCATAGAATTACAGACAAAACTTAATAGTTACCAAGGATTCTCTATATTTCATGGTACATGTAACTTCAAAACTATCAACGTAATTATTATCAAGTGATACTGCTATACCTCAGTAAAATTCAAGTTTGCAATTTGGTTATACCGTACATGTACTGTACTAATTTGTCAAGTGGAAGGTGTATCCGAACTTTACCTAAAAAAAAATCTTATGTGAAGGCAGCAATTGTCTAATCCCATCTATAAAACAGTAACAATCATTTACATCAAATAAACTTGACGTATAGTTTTCAGCACCGTAGCTTCTTGGCTGCTTCTCTGAGTCTTCTGATTTCACTTGTACATGGTAGCAGGCTGTTGCGAGAGTTGTATAGTGCCACTAAGTCCAAGAGTTTTGTTTTGAAATGAGTGAGAGATCTTTTGAGGAGGACAGTTGCCACATAGAAATTTTAATTTGTCCATAATGCATAAATTGTGTACAATCTATATTGCCTCTCAGGCACACAGGAAAAACATAAACCTCCACACCAAAAATGTAGTGAATAATACATATGCATAAACAGTGATGCCAACTGGTTCATTTTTTTTTTGTACTGAACTTTTTCATGAGCCGGTACAGCAGCGTACCAGATTAGGAATTTAAAAACACACTCCAAATTAATGTCAGTAGTATATGAAAGCAAAATAAGAACGATGTACTTCTCAATTAAATTAAGTCTATTTGTTTGCTTTATTTTTATTGTATTGAGAGAATTGATACATTGTATGGCTAAGCTGGAGCAAAACGAGGGTGATTAGCAGGCCTGGCTGATTTTCACGGCTTTACCAGCACTGATGTGATATTTCTTTTTTGCATGGCTATGCAGGGCCTTTTTTTCCCGTTGGAACCATAGTTAACTCTAGTTTTACATGTGATGCAGTAAACCACACTAGCTTACGGCAGTAATCCAATAAGATATCGCCATTTGTCTAGTCAATGTCAATTTTCACTCCTTTAATCAATTCCTATAATATGCAGTGGACTAACACCATCAAAAAATTCCATCGCTGACCAAACTTTATTTCTACATTCTATTTATAATCAATTAATTATGAAAGACTAGTCTAGGTCTTCAAAAGTCCTAAGATCTAGATACTCCTCCTACTGCCCTAGTTTAAACCTAGTCCACGTATAATACAGAGGCACTTGGAATCACACAAAATTAATCAAACTGAAGTCTTTGATCGAGATTAGTTTTCACATAAATCCAATATTCCAAACTCAAAGGAGGTTACTTAATTAGTGAATAATGCATGGTAAGTGATGGTAGTAATTTTTCAAGTTTGCTTATTCTGTTAAATTGTTTTTCCCCGATTCCGTAAGTCTATGCACGGCTGAACGGAGAACTTTGACGGAGTTTGGAACTGTGATTTTTTTTTTTTTAACGAAATGTGACGGACGTTGGTTGTTTTTTTTTTACAAAATTCCGCAAATTTATGGAAAATTGGCACCACTGTATCACATTATGATCTTTTTCATGCAAGTCCAGCATAGAATCCCCAAAAGTCTCAAACATTTTACTTGCATTAAAAACAATTGCCTTGTTTATAATAATGATTACACATCACAGAATTAAACATTGATATGTGCATTTTAACTTCAGTATAAAATATTTGTGTAACCCCCCCCTCCCCATAAAAATTCATTTCATTGAAAACCATAACACGCTTTTTAATTTTTTTTAAACCATGATTGATATTTGATATTTGATGTCAAGCCATGTCTGCCCAAATAAGATAATCTGCAATTATACTTTAGGTTGTTGACAATTCCGATGTGACGTATCATAAGGGGAAGACGGCTCTTTATTGATGTGAGGTCTTGGCTCCTAGGATTGGTCATGGTTGATGAGATTTTACTTGATGCAAGTTGGGTTCTAGATCAGCATTGAAATTTTTCAAGTCACATATGTTACATAGAAGTTCACACACAAAAAAAACGTTCCTCAAAAGATTTTAAGACAAAAGAGTTAATTAGACTTAACCTAATTTGGCCAACATCTGTGTGAGAATAAGATAAATGGGCAATGAATAAGGATTAAAAAGAGAGATATTTTTTTCCTTCTGATTATCCTCTTGCCTAATTCATCACCACCGTGTCTTCTAATGACATCTGTTTTGAATGGTTCACATTTAAATCCAGGCTGATAATATTTTTATTTTTGCATTAATTTGCACATTTTGTTCAGTTCCAAAAAAAAAAAAAACAAGCAAAGATTCCTTTTTTGTTTTGTTTAAAGTTGTATAACCTAAAACAGCAGATTTATTCATAAGGTACATAAATTATATCCCAAATGATTTAAAGATTTCAAAAACTTAAAGGATTTATCTCTTGATTCTCACTCTGAGATATCCCAGAAGATCAGGTAATTTGAAACTAATATTGAGGATATCTATCATAATCATGCACACTTTGTCAAAGTAAGTTTCCTGTTTCATAACTTATCACTGATTTCTTCATTGTTGTTTCTCTGCTTTTTGGAAACACGAGATTTTCGCCGCATAGATGATATACGTCTCTTTGAGCGTCCTTTGATATCTTCTTTGCCCTCTCTGTAAAGAGAGCGTAATGAGTCTGATTTGGGTACCACTTTCATTTTGCCTTCTTTTTGCAGATATCTGAAAAGGAAAACAAAGGGAAAAAAACTTTGTTGCATCATCTTATAGTATGGTTTTTAACATAGGGCATAGGCATTTTAAGTTAAGGGGAAAAACTCTTGATTACAGTAGCGAAAAAGAATCACAGCTGAGCCCATCTGATAAGGATAGAGTAGGAAAATCTCTTCCATTTATAGATCAGTTCCTAACATCTTTAGGATATAGATTAAAATCGCATTCAGAAATTATCACTCCTTTTTGGCTTCTTGATGTCTGATAAAGAGATGAAAACTGCAGCACAGAGAATAAAAAGTTATTAAATTCATTGTTCACAAAAGATTTACACATTTTCTTTATCACAATCATGAGCCACACCAGTTTGCAAAATTTCTAAACATCTTTTTTTAGAAGAACCAAAAGATATACGCCTTTGCAGGCTTATCTTCAACAAACAAGTCCAACACACGTTTCCACCTGTTGAAATTACACCCACAATAAGTCTTAGTTCTCGTAGTGTCAAATAGCAGCAAGGAATGATCTTTTCAAAGAACAAAATTAACTTCTTTGTCTTTTATGAGCATAAAGCTAGATGTTCTCTGTGACCTGAAATTATCATACATGTACTGCCATCATTATTGCTTCAGGAGAATCAAGTAAAGTGGCTGGACTGTAAGGTCACAATTATAAAAATGGGCCATAGGTTTTAGAATATTTCAACCTTTGTTAAGCGATGACAACCTTACTTTACACCTTTAAATTTGCTTTTGACTCATTTAATTAATTTCTAATTTTATTCAGAAAAGAAACAATAAACCGCTGGCTCATCCAAACAACACAAAAAACGCTTTGTAAACTAACATATCATAGACCAATCATTTGAGAGAGTGAGGGACCCCACACCTAAGATGGGGCCTCGGGGTCTCTGCAACCTAAATCCAGCACTGCAATTAAGAAAATTTATGTGTAGATTTTGCAAAACTACTGGTTGAGTCAGTGTGAGTATAATAGGACAGCGTAGAGAGGAATCATGGGATCACTGTACTGTCTTGTCAGGCATTAGCCTTGGGAACCTTTCCTTTCTCCAACATAGAAGAGAGTTTCTCTGCTACAAAGAACACCAAAATGTATTTCTCTTCCAGCACAATTACAATGAAAAATTTACAGGGAGTAACAAAAATCTTACCTTACACTAAGTCAAACCTTAAAATACTCACCCAATGGCATATCTAGTTCCAGCAATAGTCACTGTGTAACGGGCTGGTGTGGCTAGCTTGTAAAGGAGATATGCAAGAGCCACATTACCCAGGCCACCAGAGCGGAATGGGGAAATCACTCTTTCACTCAAATTCCAGCTCTCCAGCAGTGGGACAATATCAAAACCGCTGTGAAAGAAATTTTCAAATATATTTTTAAAAAAGTAATACAAGACAACTCATGAATTTAAAAAAAAGCCAAAAACAAAACAAGTGAAAATATGAAACAATAACAAATTAAGAAATTATACACACTCACATATATATATTCCTCAACATAACTATAGATAGCCCTCATCATTGATTCTTGTAATTCTAGATAACATTTTCCTACAGTATATGAACAAATAAGATAATCTTGGATTGAAGTTCAAGAAACCACCTCCTAATCTTTAATATATTGTTCTGGTTGTCCTCCTGTATCTTGTTGGTACGAATTGAAGACAACAGAAGATTCTCAAATATGTTAACTGAAGCTCTGATAAACGTACCCACAATAATACAAAATGCTGTTTATTAATATTCTTTTAATCCAAACCCTGATGTAAAAAATCTGCAGTTTTCAATTAAAAAAGAGATAAAAAAATTTTTGATATTGTTTAGAATTAAAATTAATACACTTGACTGTTTTAAAGTTAAAAGGTTTAGAATTAGCAATGCTTTGCAATAGGTTAAAAAAGGATTTTTCTCACAACTGTTATGATGAGGATGATTTTAATTATTGCACAAGGTGACAACATTGATTAAGTTTACTCACAGACTAGCTGCAGTATAGAATACACTGAACCAAACCACAGAGGTGGTTACATGGACTGCAACTAACACTTTGCCATGCTCTTTATAAGTTTTCTTGAACCTCTGGTACAAAGTCAACTTCTCCTCTTCTTCAGGGTTTTTAGGCAAGGTAGTTTCATCTCCACTTGTTCTTGTAAATTGTCTATCTCCAGCCTTTTCTGAATTCCTCCTCGAGTTTCTTACACTTTTGTCCAAGTTGAGTGGCTCCTTCCTAATTAAAACTTCACCTTTCTTTGAAGACCGTTTCTGGCTGCTGATAAATCTTATTTGATGAGCCATTGAAAAGCCACGCAGTGTAGGATGTGTTCCATTTAAAACATTGAAGGTCTCTGTGTAGCATGAATGAGGTATGCCTTTGCTTCTACGAAGCTCATTGGAAGACATGTAGGGCAAAGTGGTGGGGTATTGATTTGTGTTTATACATCTACTTGAACAGATCTCAATATTTCTATAAAACTTGTGTCCTAGTGGCTGAGAATGTCTCAAGGGCACACACTGCAAATTGGCAGACAGCATAGAGAAATATGATGAACTTTTTTGCAATCCTGTAAACTGGTATGGCTTTAACAGGCCTGCTAGACGACCTAGAGTAAAAGAAGAAAAAAAGGAAGCCTTTGTTACGTTTGAAAGAACAAGTACAAGCTATAAATAGACAAAAAAAAAGAAGATATGAACAAATTATGCGAATAAGCTCAATGATTTTTACGCTAGATTTGATGACCACGATTTTAATAAATAAACAGAACAATGTATGGAAGAGATAAGGAAAGGGAGAGTATGTTGTGAGTAGGCATGATGTTGCCTCAGTTTTTAAAAGTGTGAAAGAAAGCAAGTCAGGCGGGCCTGATGGTTTGGAAGGTTGGATTTTTAAATATTGTTCTGTACAGCTCAGCTCAATTTACACATTTTTGTTTAACTGGTCTGTGCGGGGACCGTTTGGTGTTCCTAGGAATTATCGTAGAATATTGTAAAGAGATTTTTCGTCAGCTTTCAATACTATGCAACCACATCTGGTGATATCTAAATTGCAAAAGATTAATTTGAACATAAATCTGATTGCTTGGATCATTAACTTCCTAACCTCAAGGTCTAAGCAATATTCAAAGAGAAAACTATTCCTACACTATTATAATTATTTTAAATACTATTATCATCAGAACTGGAGTTCCCCAGGGAGTTGTTTTATCTCCTGTCTTATTTTTTTTCACATGGAGCAAGCCAGAATAATATTACAGAATATTCAATATGTGTAATATTTTTTTAAATCATATTTTAGGTAAAAGATAATTTTAGTTAGTTCTGACATGACACATAATTTTACATTCATAAATTTATTTTTTTGTCCATTTTTTGTAACCATACAATACTACATCTGTGTGTGTGTGTGTGTGATAAATATAGTCAGTAATGTCATTGATACATGGTAGGATTTTTCAAAATATTTCACTTAAGAACAAGAGCATTTTTCTCATCATATTCAATGTAAAACCTTGCATTTTTATTTTTCGTAGGTGCATTTGAACTGAAATTCATCTACACTAGCAAACCCTCATTCTACATAGATACGAATAGCATTTGTTTTATTAACAATTTTTATGTTGAAAAAGTAAAACATTTTCAATGTCTTTTTTTTCAATTATATATTTTATATACAATTGTAAAAGGGCTAATTTTAAAAGTCATTCTTATCTTATCTTATTTATAACAATGTGAGTACTGTGATTCTCATTGTTAACATGCTCACCAGTGTGCCTGTAAAATCAAAAGATGATTGATGACAAAGTCAACAATTACAACTTCATATTACTCATAATGCATAAAAGAAAACTGTAAGGTAACACATTACACAATATATTTATAGAGGTTAAAAGAAAATTAACCATTTTTTTGTATTAAGACTGAAACAATAATTATAATAGATAAGATTAAGATGCTTAGATTAATTTATTAATCCCATCAAAGGAAATCGAAAACAACATGCTTTAAAACATACAAAAAATACATACTACTTAAAAAGTTTATCTGTAGGTATAAACAAAACATTTTATAAGAATAATTCATATTGCACAATGATAATACTAATAACAGGGCTGCCACTCAAGATTGATGAAATCCACAGATTTTCAGAGAAGGGGTCTGGGGGACTCAAAGGCCCCTCGAGGGTCTAGGGCAACACCGGGATGGGGGTCTGGGGGCCAACAGCCCCTAGAAGCTGAAGAATTTTGTAATTTTAGCTCCTAAATATGTCCCTCAGAGAAGTTAGGAGAGCAGCAACTTGTAAAACTAAATTCGCAACCTTTGACTTTGAGCATTAACAATGCAGCAACAAATCTAAATGGAGAGACTTATCTAGAGCCTAATGATCTTATCGGCTTACCTGCATAATTAAATGCGGATTTGCTTATGATAGAAGATGCCATCTTTATTCAGCACTGTATTATCCAGATCATGTGTTTACTTCTAGATCTAGATTTTGATGCTTCTGAATTGTAGCCTACGCCCTAAGTTAGATCTAGTCTTATATTTATCTAGATATCTAGATCTAGATTATAGTCAATCACAATATTTGGAAATCCGTATTGAATTGATCTTCCAATCTAAATCTGGATCTAGATTTTGGGTTTATGTCGTCTTATATTAGAGGAATCTAGATCCAGGCCTAGTTTAAATTAGATTTAGATTAGGATTCCAGATTCTAGATCTAGTCTAGTCTAGTTCTCAGTTTTCAAAGGCATGCCCATGGCCATTTATAAGCCAGTAGAGATTCTATTTTGTACATGTTTCGATGGAGAGAAAAAAACAACAGATCTATAAGATAGATCAAAGTCTAGATCTATTTCTTCATCTGATGCAACAAAATATTGAAACGCGTACAGAGATAGTCTAGTTCTAGATCTAGTGGATTAAGGTTATACAACGAATGGCACTAGTGACTACGAAAGGGGCCCCTCTGATGATCTGTGCAATGCAATCTGCAGTCAAAGCTTCATCATGCTGTTTACATTCTTTAGAAAACGAAAGTTCTTTGAACTTCGAAAGGTCATTACATTGTGCTTCCGGTTCATTATGCCCCCCCCCCCCCCCCACCCACACACCCCACACATATTCATACATACATACATACATACATACGAGTACATACATACACACACATACACACACACATACATACATACATACATACATACATACATACATACATACATACATACATACATACATACATACATACAATACATACATACATACATACATACATACATACATACATACATACATACATACATACATACATACATACATACATACATACATACATACATACATACATACACACACACACACACTTTGTTGCTTTGGTTAGGTTTCTTTTCTTGGGGGAGGGGTGGGTTGGTGTCTCTAATCAGTATTATCAAATAAAAATACATGTAGTAAAAATTATACATTATGTTTATCGCCAGAAATGTATACTGTTCAGACACATCATAATCAAAACGTACCTTCCATTCTTATGTACGGGGTGGATGTGAAAAGTATGCGACTGGTGCACAGAGGTCCCGTTATAAAAAAAATATAATAAAATAAAATAAAATAAACGACATTATCACCATTAACACGCGGAATGAGAGCAGCATGTAAGCTAACAAAAACCAAAAAAACTCACTTGCAAGCTGAGCAGATGCCGACGGATCATACGTTGACTTGTTCAACCTGAAGTAGCCTACGGTGAAAGAGCACATGTTGTACATCTGCCTCATTGTAGTCTATAAAGATTGCATAATTGGGTGGCTTTTGATTTCTAGTTCTTACATCGACACCGTGAACACCATATTTGACTGCCACACGTTTTTAACACCCGCCCTCGGACAATACCATTCCATTATCATAGTCACCAGTACCAATCATGTATAGGGGCCTACGTCCCCAAATCCTATGGTCGACCTTCTTCAATTGATAGAGGTTTGGTCTCCACGCCCTGTCTCGTGTGTGGCAGCACATAAAATTGTCAGGACGTAAGTGTTGGGATCCGTCCACAACATAGCCTATATAGTGCTCATCTTAGACGTAAAGGAACCAATCAATCTGAACCCAAAATCAGATGCAGGCTGCGAAGATGAAGACCAGACTCCCAAGAAAGACACCACCATTGTACAATGGGACTGAAATGCAAAAGTAGGAGGGCATGTATAGGAGCCTACAAGAGCTGTAATTAGGAACATGGTTGTGGACAATGAAATAAATTAAGAGTCAAATGATTAGGTTCTGGAATTTGCCAGCTATAACAATGTGTTGCTTACAAACACGTTTGGCTAACAAAGCATACTGGGATGGACATAGCACAGTTCAGGCGGAGAATGTAATCAGGTTGATTAAATCATGGTCAAAAGGCGCATCCAGCACAGTGTCAAAGTGGGAAGTTAACATTCCCAGGGCCACACGTTAGAACCACCACGATATTGTAACCTCAATCAGAAGAGGGGGAAAAACCACAGAACCACAGAGATGATAATCTGATTTCGATAAACTGAAGCGAAGAACTCAAAGCCTTGGGGTATCAGAAGCATTTCATACACATGAAAGGGGGAAATTTGCACCACTCTCTGTCAGTGGGATTGGCTATACACATGTATACATGGACACATTCACCAACACCTTCAGCATAGCAGGTATCGACACAGTCAGACAGATCCTCGTTTAACACCGACGAGCCAAAAAAGCCGTGGATCACATTCACAGCTGGCGTCCTTGCACTGTGTGATAGAAAGAGATAGGCAAAGGAGGGAAAAACAGACGGCATAAAAGATTAGGCTACACTGCGGATTCAGGAACAATCCCATGCAAGAAAACAAAGCCTAAACTAGAGCATAGGCAAAAGATTTTGCGTGCACCAAACAAGGGCTCACCACTACCATTCAAAGCAACAGGGAAAATTCATGACGGAAGAACTTAATAATAAACTGATGAATAGAATACGTATCAACATGTGCAGTCTTAAAGCCAAATAAAACTTCAAGATATTAAAAATTAGACGCGAAGCCAAGACTGGCAATCACCCAACCCTTTGAGAAAAAGTCGAAGCGGAGCTATTTAACATATGCAAACTGCAAAAAAGTGCCTCCAATCGCGGGTGGTGCCCGCAGGGTGGGCTGTGCCTGACCTGTCTCGCTAAAAGGAAATGGATTGTTTTCCAAAACTACAATGTAAATAATGACAGAAATAAAATAAATGATAAATATATCCTTCAAAATCTAAACCTAAAAGAGAATTAAAAAATAGACCATAGAACGCTCTTTTCAGGCGCGACTTGGTTTACATCAGTGCGCGCCTGCGCGGAGCTTGTGACAGAGAGCTCTAGCAGGGGCACATTGTTCATAAGTTCCAACATCACATGTGTCGAGTAGAGCGGCTAGAGCCCCCTTTCACCAAAGCATTATATGTATTATATATTATATGTATTATTATTATTATTATTATTATTATTATTATTATTATTATTATTATTATTATTATTATTATTATTATTATTATTATTAT
>RQTK01000058.1:382727-405052 GCA_003991915.1 Elysia chlorotica | reverse complement strand
TATTATTATTATTATTATTATTATTATTATTATTATTATTATTATATTTTATTATTATTACATTTATATAGCGCACTTCCATGAACTATCATGCTCAATGTGCTTAACAATGTAATGTATATAATAAAATAATCTTACTTCTACATACGGAAATATGTAAAAAAAAAAAAAAAATTGGTGTTTGAATTTATCATCAAGTCACAATAAATACGGACTTAGGCGTCGATGCCATTCGATGCACAAACTCTGTGATGCTGAATTTTCTTAGATAAAATCCGGAGCTAAATCGGGAAGAGGATTGCAACTGGTGGCACCCATGTGAAAACCCGATTTATGCCGGAAAACTTGCACCCATGTAACTTGCTTCACAAACCCTTTTCAGTGATTTCAAAAGACCTTTAAACCTCCTAAATAATGCTCTACAAATTGTACATTGCATTTTGTAATTTTAGATGAAATTTATGGCAACATACGAGCGTATATAAAAACCTAGCAAAAAGTACCTTAAATAGATCATGCCTGGATAGCGTTGGAGAGATATTGGAAATTTATGTAATTGTAAGCATGTAGAACTTTAGTACTAAATTAGATAATTTAGAAAACAAGAATAGATATACTATACGATTTCGTCAGGAGAACTTACTTGACATTCATTGTCCTCGTCACACAGAAAACAACTCATAAAAAAATAATGTTTAGGCAATACTATTTATTTCATTGTAATAATGGTCATATTCTTATTACAAAAAAACGACAACAACAAAAACAAGAACAGAAATGATCTAGATTTTTGCAAAGTTAAATCAACTGCGGCCCATAACATCCTTCCCATGCCACAAACAAAACGCTCCTACTAAAATATGTTGAAATGATACAATTTATTTCATTAAATGGATAAGTGAATGTATTTAAAAAAACAAAAAAAAAACAAAAACAAAACAAGAACAACCATATTCTGTATTTTAGCTAGGAAAATTTTTGTAAGCAGCATCCATTTCCTTGTCACTCATAGAATACATGTACTCCGCAAGATAAGACAACACATTAAAAATATTAAAAGTTTTCACATGTAGATCATATATTTTTTTTATTAAAAATAAACATGTGTACATATGGAATTACCCAGAAATCACTGGACTTAATCTTAATTTTTTATTTTCTAAAAACTATTAGGTGTGACATCAATCGTTTTCCCCTTACACCTTTTTGTGCAATCTGCCACTCACATGGATATGACAAGAGATACAGTAAACAAAGTTAAAGTTGATTTTCATTTAAATGAATCTCCTTTTTAGTTAAAGTTGATTTTCATTTAACTGAATCTCCTATTAATCAGCACATCTTTAACCCAATAGTTTTGGCAAATCTTGAGTCAGGAACTTCCACCAAATTAATTACTGTATTCGATTTTTAACCCATTTATTCGCTTGGTTTCATATCTTGTTACATTTTTGATTGGCTCTGGTGCCAAACAAGACAAATAATTTCTACACAGATAGAAATCTGTAGGGACTAACAGCTTCATATTTACCAACACAGTTTGAAAAAGACAGCAGCTATTTATAAAACTAAACAAGGCAGTAAAAAAAGACAGAGATAGCATGAAGAATGGTTGCCCATGGAGGTTTGTTGCAAAAGATGGGAGATGGGAAACATCTTGAAAGTGATGGTCGCTGGGAAGCGTGAAGAGTGGTTGCATGTGTGATAAAATGGGGAGGAGACTTGAGGAGCGTTGTTAATAGAGGGTTGGGAGGTGTAGTTTTGTTTCGCTCAGTATCCATACCTCTTGAAGAGATCCAATTGTTCAGCAAACTTAATGATAATAATAGAAGGTTGCATTTATATAGCGCACTTCCATGAACTATCATGCTCAATGTGCTTAACAATTTTATATTATCACAATTACAATAGAAAAATAACCATATAAAGTTGACACAATATTACATTCCAAAGCCACAAGACTTAATTTTAAATAGCTGTGGGTGTGGTATGTTTCAGTTCGAACACTTTTTACATGGAAAGCATTCCCCCTGTGTGTCTCTTAACTTATGCGTTTAGAATCCCCCCAATTGAAAGTTTTACAATACAGAAATGGGAAATATCAGCTGAGGATCGAACCTTTGATCTCCTACTCGTCGATTCAGAGCACTGATGGAAGAAGCTGCAGAGATATCTCGCGCCCTATTTTGCTAAATATGCAATCTTCAAATTAATGTTTTTATGTCCCATAGGTTTCCTAAAGAGATGTGCAAAAAAAGAGCGTCAACATCAAAGATTAGGACCTCCTGCTCTAATACATGTAATATTTAATTAGATCTACATCCCACAAATTGGTAGGGAAATATCAGATCAGAGAGATTCACAGCTGCCTAGTATCGCACCGCCCGCTTGCAAATGCAGACCACGACATACAGAGCTATCATTATCAAGCGAAGCATTGGAGGTAACAGTACTTGTCAGCAAAGGGTACACTGTCCTAACTTCGATCGATACCTAACATTGACAGATTCCAAAAATTCATTCTACAAAAATCACAAAAAAATAAAGTTTGAAAGAAATGTGCATAATTTATTTGGCAACCGCTGCATTTATATTTGGCCTACAAATTTACTGCCAGCATTGCCAGGTTTTCAAAGCGGACATAAATTTAAAAACATCTCTGAATGAAAAGTGTCTACACACGAGGCCTTTTTTTTGTCGTTTTGACTAAACTTCTAGTTTTGAGACAGACACCTGCCTTTTGCCACTAATGCCTAAAAGGTAAGTTAATTTATTAATTTAATTTGGTAGACTTGTTAAATCTTTAAGAAACATTTTGTTTTATTGAAAAAAACATAATATTTAAGGATTATCACACAGGAATGAATGGCAATTGCATAAATTTAAAGTGGTCAAAGTTATGAATTAATTTCAATGTATGTTGATGTTCTTAACTTCGACCACCTCTAGTCATCCTTTAATTAAGTGAGCTAGGGAACAGCTTTGGCACTCACCTATTAAACTTGGGCTACATTAGGCCTAGTTTAGGCGTTATCTACAAAACAAAAACAACACTATTACTTATACGTTATCAATTATGTGTTAGTGTGTGTGAAAGAATAATTCACTTTCAAAATTTTTTTCTTCTTTTTATGCAGTACATATTATCATAAGCCTCATTTAGGTATTGGTCAAAGTTGGGGTAGTCTACCTTACTATCTAAATAAACTCAGTACAGTGTAAAAGTGAGCCAATTGCACTTACAAGCCCACAGTCACAAGAAATGAACAGTGAAGTTTAACATGCAATGTGGCCAGCGCCTGTTTCACATCAGTGTGTGTGTGTGTGTGTCGTCTGTTTGTCTTTGGTCTTGGTGGGGCTGCATTCGACACTACCATGTGATCCAGTCAAAGCACGGCTTTTATCACCATCTTCCCCAACACCAATGGTCCAACCGTCTCTATACACGGGACGAAATACCCAAGATCTCCACAGAGGGTATTTTTCCTTTCTTAGAGATTCAGGCTATGATCAGCGATATAAACGTCATAATGTGACTAGGAGGCCGATAATTCGCCAAACTATTCATTGATTTCATTGGTTGATATTTTCAGAGCCTTTACACCCATAAACGAGTTTCTCGCATGATAGAAAAAGGAGGAATAAAGGATAAATGAAGTCCCACAACCAGTGTCAGTTACTCACCAGTCTGGAGGTGCTAAGCCAAATACATAGACGCTAGCGGAACACTAGTTCTCTCACAGCGAGGAAGTCAATAGGCGCACCACGCTTTATGGGTTAACATCCAACGCCACCAACAGAGTGCTAGAGGCTGATGTCTGACAATTTTAAGTGCTGCTACAATGAGACTGTGCGGGGATACAAGGACTCTTGCCTCAAACATTCATATTATACTGACATCAACCCAACCAGTAGGTGAAAAAAATAACCCAGCAAGTTGTTAAATCCGATGGGCATTGCAGGCATGGCATTACATTTGATATGTGATTTAAATGAAAGAGAAAAAAAGGTTTTGACATTTTGATAGGTGAATAACAATAATGAGTTTTCTGCATCTCTAAATTTTGTAAATCCTCTTAGAAAGCATATGTCCAAGATCAGGAAATATGGGAAACAAATTTGGTTAAAGGCAGTGTTAATTACACGATAAAAGGAAGGAAAATACACTACACAAAAAGCAAAGTGAAGTTATAAACAGTAGACTTACAGTTGGATACAGATTCGTACGGTAAATAAGTGAGAAGAACGTTTTTTCTCTCCTAGAGAATTCACTTTTCATATTTTTGTATTACTGATGCCATCATAGCACTGACGATATATTAAATTAATGGTAAAATTAACTTTTCTTTATCGAAAAAGTGTGCTATGGTTTTATCACTCTGTATAGCTATTTTAAAACTAAAAGCATATAAAAACATGTACCATTTGCTTAAGAATCACTTATTGCCTAATGTAAAGGCAATGCCTGAAATGGTATTTAAACATCTCTATGTGCAAAATTATTGTCAGCATTTCCGTTAAATCAGATGGAATAAGTAGCGTTCAGCCAGTTTTTTGAACATGTATCACTCTTTCTGCCCATCTTCTTTGGCTTCGGGTTCAGCTGCACATTGAATCCTGTCCTGTTGATTTGAGTCAATCTGCAATTTAACCATGAAATAAAAACCTTTGGAAACTACATGTATTGTTACACAAATTTTACAGTAATATTAACCTTTTCAATTTCAATGAACAGATTTTTAAAGATGCGTGACTAGTAAATTGCTTTTACCATCACCACCACTCGTGAGTGAAAAACACCAAGGCTGTGAAAAATCTGCGTAATTTTTTTAAATAGTGCCAATTTTACAATTAACCAATTTGTTTTATGCTTCTACCTATGTTGTTTCTCATTTCTCAAAATAATAAGTCACTGATTTTTTATGACTACAGTATCTTCTCTGAACCATATGGTTTCCTTGAAGCCAATCCATTTGTAGATGAAAAACATACACTCTTAAATAAGCATTATCACAGGTAGTACACATACTCTATCTCTCTCTCTTCATCCCGCTCTCTCTCACTTTCTGTCTCTCCCTCAAAGGTATAGTAGGCTATTAGCTGTTATGTCCCAGCTCCTGCTCTTCCTCCCTCCTGCCCTGCTCTTCCCTCCTCCTCCTTCTGCTTTTCCACCCTTTGCTCCTTCTCCCTCCTCCCTCTGCTCGTCGTCCTTCCTGCTTTCTCCATCCTCATTTTCCTTCCCCCCTTCTGCTCTTTTTCCTCATGCTCCTCCTACCTCTGCATGTCCTCCTCCGCCTGCACCCGCTCCTTCTCCTGCTGCTATTTCGCCTCTTCTGACTCCCCCTCCGTTTCCGTTTGCACCTCATCCTGCTCATATCACTGCTGCTCCTGTTCCTCCTCCAACTCCTCATCCTCCGCATGCTGCTCCTACCCCTCTAGTTCCTCCTACTCCAATTCATTTTCCTCCCCATCCACCTCCTTATGCTACTGCTCTTCGTATTTTCCTCTCCCCGCTACTGGTTCTCATCTCTTCCTACTCTTCGTCTCCTTCTCTTCTTGCACATCAATATTGCACTACTTTATTTTATTCCTCCTGATTTTTTTTTCATTTTGTCCCCTCCTTTGCCTCTTCTTAGAAAAATAGAGAATATATAAAGTGATGGAATGACATAGAGGATGTTGAGGGTGGTAAAAACAATCCTTGCTGGACAAAAAAAATAGTTTTATTAGTGCAGAGAAACAGATAGATAGATCTATAAAATAAAGATAAAAATATAGATAGACAAATAAAATAAACAGATTGATAGCTAGATTGATACATAGATGCACCAATTACATAACTATTTTTAGTCATTTGAGATATATTTTTATCCTCTTTTAGGGTCACTGGGTAAAAAAAAAACGCTCTGGTGACCTTGCTTTCTTTCCTATAACTTTATAGGTCACCGGGTGATTTTCACCAATGAATGACTTAAAGTAATAGAAATAACAAGTGGCGGTGAAGGTTGACCACGGGACAAAAAGTACCATCTTCAAATACAGTTTTAAACATTCTCAAAGTAAAGTTTGCTCCAACTTGATATTCTTAAAATAGATTTTTAACAGTATTTAACTAAAAAGAAATATATTATATAAAGTCTTTATGGTAATAAATCAAAAACTAATTCCCATCCCATTTTTATCTTTCTCAATCAAGTTTCCTCGAACAAAACTAATTAACCCAATAAAGATGTACAATATGATACAAACACCAACTGTGTACAATAAAGTTCGGTAATAATGGGAATTTTTGTTTTTCTTTATAACTCTCATTATAGCAAGGGTTCTTGTTATTCTCAAAAATAAGACACAAAGAGGAATTTTTAAATTAAAAAATTTGGGCCCAATTTTTTTTTACCTTGATTATAACCCCCTTTTAAATTGCGACTCATAAGTGTTGGACACTAGGCAAAGTCCTTTGGATCTAAATCTATCTTTTACACTCCACCAATAAAATAAGAAAGGCCTACACACACTACTATAATTTAATTTATGAGCTTGTTGAGAGGGTAATGCAAGGAGATCAAATTTAAACCTTTAACAAAATTACTGTGTTGAACTCTAGATAGCAGTTATTGTACAGCACTAGGAAAGGCTTGTCTGTTTCACTGACTAGATTTTTATTAAAGAGCTGCATATAGGGTAGGACAGGGATGTCACTAATGTCAATGTTGGTAGAGAAAGGTGTGGGGACAATGACTGGGATATGTACTGGGGAATAACTGCACACAGTACTCATGAGGAAATGTTTCGACCCCTTTCTAAATCTTTTAAAGCTTGGGTTTAGGGCAGATCGCTGCTCGAACTTCTCGTTATCAGCAGGGTTAACCCATTTGGGTTCTCGTTATTTCAAAAATAAAGTACAGGGCACAAATAGAAAAAAAAATGGGATTTACAAACTTCTCACAATTCCAACAGTTCTCGTTATTCCAGATGTCGGTAAAAATGGGGACTACTGTACATGCCCTTGATGTTTAATATGGTAAAATTTACAAACCTTAGCTTTCTTCAGCTTCCCCTGATTAGCAGCTCTTTTTTCCGTAAGGTCTTTAGGTTGAGATCTCTTGGCCTTCGCTTTAGGTCCCCAGTTGGGTAGTGGATTGACTTGCCACCGAAGCAGACCTTTTTCCCTTGAGTTTGGATTTGCTTGAGGGTGGTGTTCAAAAGAAATCTGGTGCGATGGTGCCTTTTCAAGAATAGCTTTGGCAACAGAACCTGGTGTAAGGCGTTTCTCACTGATCGGATGATCCTTTATCCATGTTCGCATGATGTCCTGTTGCCCAATTAATGGCCAAAAAAAAACATAAAACATAAAATTCAACATGAGAGGTAAAAAGGACAGAAAGTAATTAAAGTATTGTGAATTATTTTAAAAGTTTTATCTTGTTGGAGGATTGACAATGAAGATTATTTTATGAATGCATAGTAAAAACATCATGCAAATAGCTTAAAAATAAAACAAAATGTCTGTACATCTTCAAGTATTTGACCTGCTTTTCTAACATAGCAATTTTATAAACTACAAGTACACTGTATACTTTCCATGACCAGAAGACTTACTGAGATTATGACACTCCAATTGAAAAAAGTTACAAACACACACAAAAAAAAAAAATAACCCAGAACAAACAAAATGAGAAACATCTTTTCCTAAAATCATGGATAATAAGACCAATAGAACAAAAACTTTCAAAGGAATTTTTTTTTAAAGAATCCACTTGGAGTAAGATTCTAGTGATTAAACATCTAGATATGTGTGGTATGACTTTAAAATTAGGACAGGAGTAGAATACAATAATTATAATTTCTGGCAGAAATGCAAATATCAAAGAAACATGAGAAAGGAGTTGAATCATATGTCAAAAAATATTTTTTTTAAAATATTAGGCTTGATTTTATTCTTACTAAATTTTTGCTTAAAAAAAAAAAAGACATTTGTAATTGTGTGTTGCTATAACTGGCAAAAGTGTTTTCTCTTTCGTTTCTGAATCACATTTCATATCTCTATTAAAACCTGAGACATCATTTTTATAAGTAAAAAGGTGAAAACAAAACTAAAAGGAAAAAAAATTATTTTTAAAAGACTCATCTGAAAATCTTTCAAGAAAACCTGGTACTCGTCAAACACCACATAATTATTTACTCACCCATACAATTTGAGCTGGAGCATTTGTTTTGTACGAATTCTTGGCAGCATGAGACATTGACACTTTATAACCTGCATTCAGCAATGCAGACCTGAAAAGAAAAAATCATCATCGAAAATATGTATTGCAAAATTGTGTGTGGATCAGCAAAGTATAATGAAATGGTAAAAAAAAAAGAGATTCTTTTTTTCAGGTGAAAGAACCATCAATAATAGACTAATAACTAATTAAAAAAAATATTACAACGAAAGTAGACCAATTAAAAACAACAACAAAACATAAAACATCACTATGTAAACTAAATCACATATAAAAATTGACATACAACTTTCAATTGTATCCAGTTGGAGAGCCATGTCAATCCTGTTGCTGTGGCCAATACACCCAATTGTCAAAATACCTATTTTACTTTCAACACTGTTTAAATCTATGTATTGAATTTTAATAAAATAACATAGAAAACAAATTTTAATCCGTTGCAATGGGAAAAACAAAACAAAAGATAAGATGAAAATTACAAACACCAGATATTCATAGAACTGCATCATGGGTTCGGTGATAGTTTCATAAATTTAAATAAAATTCATTAATTAAAACTACATGTATATCCTTTTAGAAAAAAAAATGTGTACAATAACAATTCTGATATGAAGAATTGACACTTTGTAAAATCAAAGTAGAGATAACAATTAACATTACTTAGTGATTTTTATGACCTTAATTCTGTAGTACAAAACTTTTTATCTCACATAAGCGTCTCACCTTACTAGCATCATATTAGGGGCCTTACAATGAAGAACACTGCAAACAGCATCTAGGACATAGTAAAGAGGGACATCGGGCAACTCTTCCAAGGCCACACTGAGCATGCCACAGATGCGATCTTTGGTATTGGGTGGATTGGTGGAGTTTTCTACACGAGCTATCACGCTCTTGATAAATTCAGCATCATGAATAGGATCTGCCCAGATTGGTCCTCCACATCTGTAATGATGACCGCAGTGTTCACATTCAATGGCAACCGGAGTGTTTCTAGGGATGAATTTGAAATTATCTTCACCTTTTGTTGGAATTGCTTGGGCCAATGGTTGTAACTCAAAAGCTCCACACCCTACACATTCATGAACCATAGCTTTCTTTGTACAGGAAAGTTTCACCTGCTTTTGGCTTGTAAATACTTGAACAAAAACTCTAAAATAGAAGTCAACACTTAGCGAAATAAGAGGCACGATATATCTAGAATATCGATTTGCATGGGAGTCAATACACTGCAGTATAATTCTTACAGCCATTTCATGACAAAACTTGCTTCTAAGAGACACAGCTCCATATGTTGCTGAGCACTTTTCAAGGGCATTGCCACATAGAACTGCAGCATCAGTGCATGTTACACATAGAAGGCCGCCATCTCGAACAGACTGAACAGCTGCATCGAGAAAAATAGAGGGACTCCCATACGGGTCTAAGTCCACGACATCAAACAAATTGTCCTCTGCTTTACTTTGATACATGCCCATTGCAGCATCTCCGTGCTTTGCCCTCATTATATGACCTAGGTCATTTTTGTCTATGTTCTTTTGTATAAAATTAACAGCATTTTCATCAAAGTCATTGGCGATGATTTCTTTAACACCAGGTATTTCTAAACCAAATCTGACAGATCTTAAACCAGATGCTGCCAAACCTTCAAATATTCTAATTCCATTCTCATACTTCTTCCCTGCCTCAAGAACAACTTCTTTGTGCAAATCATTATCAATATCTGCAGCTACAGCCACAGAGCTGTTATCATTCGCTTTTTGATGAGCCAATATTTTCCTCCTTGACCCAGATCCCTGATGAGCAGGGGGATTTTTTATATGCCGCTCAGCAAACTCTGAAATAATAGCAATTGTCAGATCTCTGTTATATTCTTGAACAGGGTTGTAGAAGACAGACTGAGGAAGGTCCACTCTAGCCCTCCCCTCACAAACTTCAGTCACAACACTTTTTGAGGCCATTATGGAAAATGTTCTGTCACGATTATAAATGAAGAACTCCAATTTCTTTTGAATACAGTAATTGGTGACTGCTTTAAATGATGATATACTATCTTGGCTTTGTCTCAGAAACTTGATGAATTTAATCATGAAAACCTGAGGATTAAAAGATAAAAAATAGATAAGTGATTCTAATAGTACTGAATTTAAAAACTTTGTGCAATGAGAGATGATTACATTTATAATTTTAATTTAGGTATTAATTTTAACAGAACAATTTCATTTGTTAATGTTCTAAAATTCTTTTTCTTTTTTTGGGGGGGGAAGGGGGGGGATCATGATCAACAACTGAATCTGTGTCTCATTGAATGCCTCTCATTACATCACAAACAGAGAGAGAGTGAATTTGTGGTCGATAATGATTACAGACCACAAATACCCTTCTGCTACAAAAATATTGCATTACAGCATGGCAATGGACCAAAGCAGCAAACTAAAAGAATTGTATCAAACGTTAACAATGTACATACTTTTTTAGTTTAGGGTCAAAATTGTAAACGGCATAAAGGGAAAGCTTAATCAGATTTTATTGATTTAACTAAAGGAGAATTATTTTATAATGTATACACACAATCCTGCAGGCATTTTATATAAATACAGCCTGATGACCCTTAAAATTTCTCAGGATTGTTTTAAAAACAATTTAGATTAAGGTATAACTTGCTAAGCATTTTATTATTTCATAGCCCAACATCAAACACTTAAAAAAGGCTTTAGACTGATCGCTGAGTGTGATAATTTCAGTACAGACCTCCTGTGTAAATCTCTTGACTAATTACTAACCTACAAATCAAGCCAGGAATGTGATTTCAACAGAAGTTTATGTAACTTTATTGGAAGAAATGAGGTATGCTTTGGCTCAAGCAATTATGTTCGGAGAGGCATGAGAAATGCTAGTCAGTGCGACTTATAAAAAAGAAAAAACATCATAAATAAAGCATGCAAACAGAAAAATATTTAGGCCTACTTCTTACAAAATGAATTTATATGATGCTTGTTGCCTGTTAAACAAACTCATATCTTTAAAAAAATGGGAATACAACTTAAAGTTTACATAGGTTTATTCCTTAATAAGGAAATATTTCAAAGTAAAATTCTGGCGCAAAGGTTAATAATATTACACATAATATAATAAATCATAATATCACCTTTTATCAGTATTAATACTATCATCACAGCTCTTAAAAATTACTGAACTGTAGATTATTATGATATTATATAAAAGCCCATCCCATGTGGTGTAATTTTACATTCATAGGTACTATTAAATAAAACTATTCTATAGTATGATGGTAAACAATCATTTTCAAATAAAATATTCATTTTTTAACCCTATCTGTACATCGTGTTTTACTATCCTATCAGTATGTTGGGGGTGATTTTGTACCCCCACATTTTTACAGGCAGATAATGTAGATAGAACAAGAGGAGTAGGAGCTGCAGGCAAAGGATGAGGAGTTAAGAGGAGGAACAGGAGTGGCGCAGGCGGAAGAGGAGGAGCAGTGGAAGGATGTGCAGGCGGAAACCAAGGGAAAGTCAAAGAGGGAAGGGAAAGGAGGCACAGGCGTAGGAGGAGGAACAGCAGCCTAAACAGGAGATGTAGATACATAGTAGGAGGAGCAGGGGAAGCAGAAGATAGAACAGGTGCAGGCCAAGGAAGACATGCAGAATGATCTGGAGGAAGAGCAGGGGGGAGGAGGAGCAGAGGGAAGTTAGAGCACGAGGAAGGAAGAGGAGAGAGAAAGAGCAGGAGATGGGGGAGATGGAGGAGAAGGAGGGAGAGGAGAAGGGATATAAAGAACTAATATTAAGAACGGCCCCAAAAATAACGCTTGACAAGTTAAAGTGCTGCCACACAGAGACAGTGCAGGGATACCATGACTGTCTCAGCACACCATATTGACACCGATCCAACCAGTAGGGGACAAAGTTGCCAGAGCTGGGCTTGAACCACAGACATTCTGCTTCGAAAGCACATATATATAATATATTCTACCCCAGGCCTAGCTTGCCCCCAATTTTTTGTGACTGATCGTGGGATTCAAAACGCGGCCCTTCCGATCTGAAGACCAACGCTCTACCAGTTGATCAAGTTCATCTCCCAGGGGTAGGAGAAAGAGTAAGAATACTAGGATTATGATGAGGAGGAGTAATGGAAAGAGACTAAGGAGTAGTAGAAGGAGGATTATGTGGAGGAGTGAAAGAAGGAAGAGGAGGAATAGAAAGAGTGCAAGAAATAGGACTAAAAGGAGTATGAGTACGAGGAGGCGGAGTGCAAGTAGGCCTAGAAAAAGGAGGAGAAGTAGGAGGAGAAGGAGTAGGACTAAAAGGAGTGCATGAGAAGGAGGATTAGTAGTATTAGTAGTAGTCGTAGTAGGGAGGAGAAAGAGGAGTATGAGTAAGAATAGAATTAGAAGTATGAGTGCATGACTATGAGTAGGAAGGAGAGGAGTAGATGTAAGATAAGAGTAGGAGTAAGAGCAGCAATAGAAAGATAATGAGGAGGAGGAAGATGAGCACTTCAAAGAATTATAAATTTAGTATAGAGAATAGGAGGAGGAGGACGAGGAGGAGGAGGACGAGGAGGAGGAGAAGGAGAAGTAGCAGCAACGAGAGGAGGAGGAGGAAGAGGAGTAGGGGTAGAAGGAGAAAAACGAGTTGGACTAGGATGAGGAGGTGTAGGAAGAAGGAGATGAGAAATAGGAGGAGGATTTATAAGGAGTTAGAGTAGGAGATAAGGAGTTGGAGTAAGAGTCAGAGCAGAAGGAGGAGTGGGATGAGCATTTTGAGCAGTACGAGGGTAGGATGAGAATTAGGAGGAGGATGAGGATCATGATAATGATGATGAGCAAGAATAGTGGGATGACTAAGAAAAGGAGTAGAACTAGGGGTAGCTAGGTTAGAAGGGACAGTCACAAACCTAGGTCTCTAGCATCATTATTTGGTCCCTAGGTCTAGCTCCGTCTGTTTAAGCCTCTATAGTTGTTGGCCTGCTTCTCTGAGTAGAACTAAGGGTAGCTGTAAGATAAGATTAGGAGTACGAGAGCAATAGGAGGAAGAGGAGGGAAACGAAGACTGCGTGGATTAGCAGGAATAGGAAAAGGAGGAGGATGAGTAGGAGTAAAATTTGGAGGTGAGGAGTAGGGGTTGGAGTAAGATGAAAAAGATTTGCTGGGCACTGCATCGTAACAAAGAACGCCTACGTGAATAGAAATAAATCTCAGCTGTATGGGGTGTCACCCCCAATGAGGTGGGATGTCATCACCCCATTCCCAAAAATGGGGAGGTTTTAGAATATAACCCCTGGTCAATATCATTTCAGAATTTTGGCTATAATTCTGGTGTTATAAATCAATTGTCAAAATGAATTTTTGAGACTAAAAATTTTAAAATAATGAAAATGATCTATAGCTGTGTAGGGCAAATAAGAATTTCTGTAACATTCTGATCCTATGCATCCTAAATCTAACACATTGTAAAAGTCTACGGTCAAGTTCTTCATGGAGTTTTGTCTTGTGAGTGTGGTGTGAGTTAGCTGTGAGCTGGGTTAGGTTTGTCTCTACACCAAGTAGCCAAGGGAAGTGTGATCACTGTGATGTCAGTGAGTTATTGGCTGTATTATAAGGAGCATTCAAGGCATGTATTATAGTCTTTTATCTTGGATGGACGTGGTGTCTACTCTGAGGCATACATCTGATATCTGAGACACCTTTTCTACTAAATGAAACTAGATCTAGATGTCTAGGTAATCTGAATGATAACCGTCTGTGCTGCTCCTCTTTCCTTCGGCTTCCGCACACACTGAAGATCAATTCTAATTTCCTAGATCTAGAATGATCTTCATCTAGAATTTATAATGCTAAAAAATAGTGTAGATTTAAATTGTATCCTCGTCGGTATACCCTGGTCCAATCTTATACAGCGTGTACACAAGATCTGTGGATTCCGGATCAACAATGCTGTACAAATCTACATTGACAGTCTGATACTAAAAGCAAATGAAGGGATTGAAGGCCAGCTGGTGTGCTACACTGCTACACTAGAGTTATTCCCGTTTTGTCCCGACTTTCGGTATTAGCTTGACAATAATATTGCGGTGTATATCTAATAATTTTATATATCGATGTTCAAATTATGTGTATAACTCACACTCACAGCATCGCTACAAATTCAAATACATTCCAACGAAAATTAAAAAGGTGTTTAAAAATTCTGACTATGAAATCGTCTGAAAAACCCTTTAGCAACATAGACTGTCGTCATGTGAATTATGACCAAACAATGTGTGATTTATGAACTATTATATTCTTTACGTTGTGTACATGGTTTTTGTGTTGTTTGCCAAAACGCACTTTCGCTCATTTCTGATTATGAGAGTTAATTTAGTTTAGTTTAAGCCTCTTGATTACCCGTGGAACATAGGCTTTTCCTATTCAGTTCGGCCCATGCACTACCGGCGGCTTTTATCTCAGCATCGGTGCTTCGACAACAAGTCTGCTTCAAACGTCCGACTTTGCGTTTACCTTTCAGAGGTGAGGGCTTGCCTTGTGATGTTGGATACAGGCTTTCAAAGCGTGTGGGCAATCCAACCCCATTTGCGCTTTCTGGTCTCTGTCTCGATGGGGATTTGCTTCGTTCTATCCCAACGTTCTTTGTTTGTGAATACTAACGCTGATGGTGTTTCTGAGGCATCTGTTGGTGAATGATTGTAGTTTATGGGTGTTGGTTTTGGTAACGCGTCGTTTCTGAGCCATAGAGTAAGACCGACTTCACGTTTGTTGTTTGCTATCGCCGACAATCTTCTGGTGGTTGACTGGGTTATTGAAAAGTCAACTGCAGGCCAGATGACGGATGGACCTTCATGAGGCAGCTGGAGGATCTTGACTGTGCAGACGACATCAGCCTACTCTCACAAAGACAAGACGCACAAGAGAAACTATATCGTGTGACAGAAGAAGCCGGAAAGATTGAACTCCAGATAAATATCGGGAAAAACTGAGGACATACGAATAAATAACAGATCTATGTGAGTGCCATCCATTAAATATCCATCCACCCATCCATCTATCTATCTATCTATCTATCTATCTATCTATCTATCTATCTATCTATCTATCTATCTATCTATCTATCTATCTATCTATCTATCTATCTATCTATCTATCTATCTATCTATCTATCTATCTATCTCATTCTGTAGTCATCGCTTCTTTTCTTATCTATTATTATATATTTTAAAAAGTATACTCATTAAGACAAATCTCTTCTCTCTATAATATTTTTGAAGGCATCAATAGAAAGCTACTTCTAGTTTGTGATAATTAAGATAAAAGGTTAACAAATTAGACCAGGTTGTAAATTGACAGGCTGTATTATAATTATGCATGTCCTTGGCTCTTTATCCCCTCAATATCTTAAACATGCTCTACATGTTTAATATTTCAAAACGTTGGACATGTAGCCTACTATTATTAACAAAACCGAAAAGTCGGAAGGTAGAGAACAAGACCTGACACTACATTGTAACGGCACATTATAAAGCGTGAGATGGCAAAAGGGAGAAGACTTAGAAAGCGAGAAAGGCAAGGATAGACGGAGTTGACAATTGACACCAGGAAAGGTGCATAGATCATAGGTGCGGCTTCCATAGTTTGTTTAACTAAGGACTTTGGCCTCCAATTTTTTTAAACAAAACTGACAAGTTTTCTTAGGAGGTCGAGCTTTTTAATGAATCTAGTGATCTTCGAGGCAAAATAGTGAATATTGGCTCGCAATCTGCCGCTGAGCAATTGTCACTCTTTAAAACCATTTTTTGAAGATACATGGTAGCTTAATTAGTGAGGGGCTAACACTGCGATCTTTACAAATCAATAGCTAAATTAGTGATCCTCAGTAAAACGGTGTGAAAAATATCGTCGTTTTTTATTCCTTTAGTTGGGATAATGATATAAGTAACAGACTGTCATGATACAATTTAATTATGTTCTACCCTGCCTATGGTAATTGAAAAACAAACAACATTTTCAAACAATTAATTGATAAAGCCAGAAAGATGCACACACAGCATTTTGAAGGTCTGTTGTACGATTAAAAATGAAAATGTGACAAAAATAAAAACGATGAAAATGATGATGATGATGATGATGATGATGATGATGATGATGATGATGATGATGATGATGATGATGATGATGATGATGATGATGATGATGATGATGATGATGATGATGATGGTGATGTCTATATTGGTAGCAATAACAACGTTTAGAAAATAATGACTGCATCATCAAAATATGTATCTTTGACTTAGATGTATATCAGTAAAGGCGCAAGACGCCGAACTCTGTAAGTTACTAATACTAATCGACCATGACGCCTTTTGCCCTTTTCTATGAACCAGCGTGGTAGGTGAGAGTTCCCTTTCTAGTTTATATTTTATAGCTCTGTGTTCAAAACCTATTTCCTCTTCCGGTGAAAAGAGCACAAAATTTAATTAAGCTTATCAACTGTTGAATGCTTATGACTTATGAGGCCCATTCGCCCATTGACCATTGTGCCCATTATCGCCCAGCTGCCGTTGACTTCAACTCGTCTTCAAGTGATTGACTGAACAAAAACAAAAAACGAAAACTGTTTCACTTATTATATCTTTAGAATTTAGAACCATTCTCTGCAATGCTTCCTCTACGTAATCTTGCCAGAAAAGAGCTAATCATCGGCTTGCCCACATCGCTAAAAAGATTACTGTCAACATCACGAACATTGATGAGCCAAGAGTGGCAACAGCAAGGAGTTGCAGGAAGTGTAAGCGATTTATTAAAATTAACTTAATTTAATACATTGTTTCAGACCTTTCTGCGGATGTACCATACTTATAATTCGAAGTCTCTCTTGTTTCATTCCCTTAATTCTATGCTGACACCACCAGTCTATGAGTATATGACAGTACAAACTACTACAAACGTACTCGCTCTAGAAAATCTAATCTAGATCTAGAATCTCTAGATCTAGATCTAGATTTTTAGAACACAATTCAATGATTATGTAAATTGCTGTCAAAGACTTGCCTTGGGCGAAAAATAGACGGGATCTGTGAGCATAGCGTTGGAAGAAGGTTAGCCTACTATAAAAAGAAAACGGAAACTATCACAAATGCAGTTTTGCAAAAGGTTTATAAAATATATCTAGATCTAGATTTATATTTGTAAAACACTTGTTGTTCAAGTATGTCCACTTCTCAGGCTTCTGTAATTCAAATCCTCTTAATTCAAGATTTAGTTCCAATCCAAATTAATTCGAATTATGAGTTTTCCACTATAGATATGTACTGGGATCCTGATCTATATGTCAAATTAATTCGAATTATGAGTTTTCCACTATAGATATGTACTGGGATCCTGATCTATATGTCAGATATGCTGTAAACGTGAATACTGCCTCTTTTCATAATGGTCTGTTTCTCACCATATGCACATTTGAAACTTACTGTATTGAACTTTATGGTCATTCATATGAATAATTTACAGATGAAAAGAGGATCTTAATCACAAGACGATCTCAATTCTAATTTTTTTCTTTCTTTTTTTTTTCTACTTTTCAGAACCTTCCTTTCCCAATTAACTGCAAGTACAAGTTGACAGTGATGTTTGCGCTGTTTTTTAGTTCTGGATTTTCTGCACCTTTCCTAATTGCTCGCAGACACCTCATTCTGGTGAATTCTAAAGAACCTCCAGCCCCACCTCAGCAGCTCACAACAATTGTTTGTTTTGAGGAGAAAGAACAGACGGAGGTAGACTTTTTCCCCCAGGTTTTATGAGTTAAATTTTTCTTTCTCATTAATAAATTCATTTAAAAAATACAATAGAAACCTAAAAAATCAAGGCCTGATTATTCAAAATATGTCTCAGAGAGCAAACAAATTTCCTAATGGGGCCGATTATTTAAATTTTCCTCTTTTAGATTTGTTAAAATCACACTCTTAATTTAAAATCTTGGTTTCTTTCCCCAAATTGAAATATATATATATATCAAAATTCTGTAAGAGAAACGCATTAGATGGATATTTTTTGTCACTGTTGTGATTCGATCATACTTGGTTTCTATATTTGGAATACACCGTTATGGTAACCTTCAGTGTACAGACATACCTAGTACACTCATTTCAATAAATGTGGAAAAAACTAAGAAAAAAGGAGGCAAGTCTTACTCAGATGAAAGTTTTATCTTATTAAAATAAATCCAGATGAAGTAAAAGTGTTTTTGTTTTTGCTTTTTTTTTTTTTTAAAGAAAGATCGCATATTAATAATCACTTTTTCTGCCTCTTGGCAGCAGTTCTAAGGCAAAAATTTTAGCTTCATAATCATTTATGTCTTCATTGTAGTGATGACATTTTGCAGGGTTTTTTTCTCCCGCAACTTTTGGCCAAATACTGAAATAATAACTTTTTTCAATTTCTCACTAGTGTCAAGGAAAACATAGCAACTATTTTCTCTTTATTATTCATATTGTAAGGCAGACAGACACCCAGACAGTTAGAAAAAGTCTATAGCTGGATCAAGACATATATAATATTGAGTCTTTCAGTCCTGAATAAAAAAATTCTTTTGGAGGGGTTTCAGACCAGTTCATAATTACTCATACTCCTTAAAAGGATCAGTTTAACTATGTCAAACAATGCTAGGAAAAATGCCAACATTCATAATATTGGCTCTAAAGAAAGGCAATAATTCAGACAGTCAGTTTGCAAATATATACATGTATATGGGATAGGAATGAAGATGACAAGATCAGCTAGACCAAAGATGTGGCATGGGCACAGAACATCTCTGGAGTTTGAAAAAAAAAATATGATTATGTGGATGCTTAAGTAAAGACCTTTGTTGACTCTGAGTAAAAATAGTAACTTTGGATTATTCAAAAATTAATAAACTATTGTTTTTAATACACTTATTTTGAGTGTAGTTGTCAGAAAATTGTTAATTATTGTGCCTTAATAAAAGAATAGGGGCAACTTGGAATTCACCTATATATCTATCGTAATGATATTAGTAAGTCTGCAAATGATGTTGAATTCAACATCTCAAGACAAATATGAGAACATTCCTGCCCTATGTCTGCAACTGTCAAAAACAATGGTTATTTGCTCACAACCCCATCAGTATGAGCCTGTTTAAAACAGTCAACCACTAAGTTAATCATCATCTCTCTTATGTTTACACCTAAGCCTGGTTGAGATCTCAAGCTAAATAATTAGTTTGTCTACTGCTCAGCTGTTTATCATACTTGTTTTCAGTTATCAGTACAGTAACATCAAGCATGTCAAGGATTAATAGTTGTCTTTTTAACTATTTTAATACTTTGTATGTCGTCTAAATCACCCAGGATTGTTTTGCTACATGTCAATGTTTGTCTTACTTATAGTTTATTAAAAGGCACCATTTTCATTTCATACGCGCTGCAGACCTGAACAAACTTGTGGAACAAGTGGATTTCTTTAACTGCTAAAATTTAAAAAACCCAACAAAAACAACTAATACTTTGAAATGTGATAACCAATAGTGACACTAATTACTATGCTGCCAAAAGACTGAAAATTTGGAATAGAAAATTATTTTTGGAAGGAAAAAAAAATTCATGCAAGTTTGGGTTCACTTCAGTAGACTTCATTGTACCAGTACATTTTTACCTCATCCATTTTTTGTAAAATAAAAAGATCTCTTGGTTAGTAGCTAATGCATGAACAAAGACATATTTTCCAACCTGTGTATTATTGTTTTCTATCCTTAGGATTAAAATTGCAGCAAAAAAGGAAAGACTACAACAGGATGTCCTTATGACGTGTGCACTTGCTGGGTACAAAGAATTGTTTTGAATCCATTTTTGGTTGACTTAAATTGATTAAACCTTTAACAAAATTTATTTTCATTATAATTTGTATTATCATTATTATTATTATTATTATTGTTATTATTTTTAGTATTATTTTATTAATATTATTTTATCACCTTTGTGAACATTTTTGAATAATAAAGAAAAATACAAAAGTTATATAGGCCCATTGGTGTTTTAATTAATTGGATGAAATTATTTCATATAGTGTTGTCATGATTCATTACACCCAGGCATGCTTTTAAGGAATTTTGAATTTTTGCTCATGGAAATTTAAAATGACAAAAAAAATGAGGCCCCAAGGATTAAAAAAAAAAAGTAAAAGGTTAAAATTTAGTATTACCATTTCTTGTTTTTCTGAAGAACTATAGCAAGATTTCTTTCTTTTTATTCCTAAAGTAAAGCCTCAAATACTTGAAATAGTATCTATTGAAGAGGAAAATTTGTGACACAGTCATTTTCCAATTTTATATCTCCTTTAATTACAATAAATTTTACGATGTGGTTGTTTACACGAGGCAACGTGATTTAGACCTAGATCTATCTTTTAGTATTTACACATTTCATTTGTCTTTTTCTGTTTTTGCTAGTTTACTATTTACCAGGATAGCAAGACACATATACTAATTAAATGCATTAATTTAGTGAGCAGATGATGTAAGAGGAAAAAATATCACACTTTTAATTGTGTAGACAGATATAGCAACTGTGGTTAAGTACTACTATTACTAGGGAGGGCCTTCGCTTTAGGCAGCTTTGTTTATTGTGATAAGAATTAGCTGTATGCTGAGGAAGGCTGGGTTGTCACCAACAGTAACATTAATATGAGGGAAAGTGAATGGGCTGGGGCACTGGTGTGCTGTGAGGTGTCATAAAAAGAGTGATATTTTCGCATTAAATTAAAAAAAAAATTCTCTTGGACTTGGAACTAATCTAAATCCAACAATTCTGGTACATGACAGTGTCAACTGGTCTGGGTTCTAGATCTAGTCATTAAAAAAATATGAATTTTGAAATCTCTCGTCATTCCAACAATCATCTTTTTGGGAGCTAAATCATTAGTTAGGCCTAAGCATAGAATCCATCGAATTTGCACTCAAATTTTAACTAGCAGAAAAAATTTACAGGCTAAATTGAAATGGCTCTGTTCAGTTAAAATCACATATCGTTTCGCCAATTACAACTGAGCCTGCCATGCAAGCAATTAATAGTACAAAATTTTTAAGTTGAAAAAAAAAACCAAAACCCCTACAACAAACAAACAAAAAAATCAGGACATTTTTCACCTTATAAAAGCAGTTTATTCTGTTCCAATTAAAAAACATATTTACAAAATAGCATTTGAATTCATGCACGGCAAACATCATGGAAAGGGTCTTTGCTTCTGTAATCTCTCCATGTAGGTGGCATGTTGTTCTGCAAATATTTGCCGCACTTGACACAGGGGGCAGAAAACAAGGTCTTGTAGCCTTGAAGCCAATGCTAAAGGAATGTAAAGGAGTAATAAATATGTCACAAAAAATAACAACTCTCTTTTTTTCAAATATCCAATAAGGTGAGGCTGATATAAATACAGCTGTGATCTATTTCAATGAATGTAAGCCAGTCTTTTATAGGTAATTATACAATACAATGTTAACCCAATGCTTCTTCATGTGCCCGCCAACACTCCACTTTGATCAGATCATGTTCACGCACCTGCTGTGTACCCAGGAAGTCATGATTGTTTGGAAGCTCTCTTATGTCGGAAAACATCAAAGCTTATGCACAGTAACAGCACCCGGATGTAGAGCGATGTTGAAACTAATACAAGCGGTTTACAGCTTTCGATTTGACCAATTAGAACGTTGTTAATGATTTATTGAAAATTTGGCAATTTTCACCTCTCTAAACTTTAAATTGTGGCCTTGGACTTTCTTAATTCTTTAGCTTCTCAAACCCAAAGGGGTTTTTGTGAAACGGGTTGATTCGGGTGATTAATCTGACATTGATGTTGAGGTCGAGACAGAGAGAGACCCAGAATTAGATCTATCTGGCACTAGTGGTAGTGAAGACATCGGGCTGGTTGGTTGGTTGGTTGGGTTGGTTTAACGTCCAACAGCAGCACTATATAGACTATATTGTGGACAGGCCCCAAGACAGATGTCTGACAATTTTATGTGCTGCCACACATGAGACAGGGCGGGGATACCATGACTCCTGTCTCAGCCG